>BGPT01001267.1:536-27583 GCA_003297045.1 Symbiodinium sp. clade C Y103
TGCAAAAACTGAGGTAAAATTGCGATTTCCACTGGGCCCGGCAACCCTCGCACAAAATGAGGTTCGATGTGCAAAAACTGAGGTAAAATTGCGAGTTTCATTTTCGAGGTGGGTCCCGGCAACCCTTTCGCACGAAATGAGGCTCGATGTGCAAAAATTGAGGAAAAATTGCGATTGTGAGATCTCAGATGCAACCCTTTCGCGCAAAATGAGGGTCGAAGTGCAAAAAATGTGGTAAAATTNTCGATGTGCAAAAATTGAGGAAAAATTGCGATTGTGAGATCTCAGATGCAACCCTTTCGCGCAAAATGAGGGTCGAAGTGCAAAAAATGTGGTAAAATTTTGACTTCTCTCTGTAAAAGCTTCTGTGTGTCAACGCTCGTCTGTGTAAAAGCTCCTGTGTGTACCCGTGTTTTGTTGTAAACGCTCTTCTGTGTGAAAGCTCCTGTGTGTAAACGTGTCCGTGTGTAAAAGCTTTCCTGTGTGAAAGCTCCTGTGTGTAAACGCGCCTGTGTGCAAAAGCTCTTCTGTGTGAAAGCTTCTGTGTGTAAACGCGTCTCTATGTAAAAGTTCTTCTGTGTAAAAGCTTCTGTGTGAAAAAAGTTCTCTGTGTAAACGTGTACGTGTGTAAACGCCCTTCCGTGTAAAAAAAGTCCTGTGTGTGAACGTGTCTTGGTGTAGACGCTCTTCTGTGTAAAAGCTGCTCTGTGTAAAGGTTTTTCTGTGTGCATAAGCTTCTGTGTGTAAACGCCCTTCTGTGTGAAAGCTCCTGTGTGTAAACCTGTCTTGGTGTAAGCGCTCTTCTGTGTGAATGTTCCTGTGTGTAAACGCCTGTCCGTGTAAAAGTTCCTGTGTGTAAACGTGTCTTGGTGTAAACTCTCTTCTGTGTAAAGGCTGCTCTGTGTAAACGCTTTTCTGTGTGAAAGCTCCTGTGTGTAAACGCCCTTCTGTGTGAAAGCTCCTGTGTGTAAACGTGTCTTGGTGTAAGCGTTCTTCTGTGTGAAAGCTCCTGTGTGTAAACGCGTTCTGTGTAAGGGTTCCTGTGTGTAAACGTGTCTTGCTGTAAACGCTCTTCTGTGTAAAAGCTGCTGTGTGTAAACGCTTTCTGTGTAAAAGCTCCTGTGTGTAAACGCCCTTCTGTGTAAAAGTTCTTGTGTGTAAACGTGCCTTGGTGTAAACGCTCTTCTGTGCGAAAGCTCTTTTGTGTGAACGCTTTTCCGTGTAAAAGCTCTTGTGTGTAAACGTTCTTCCGTGTACAAGTTCCCGTGTGTAAACGTGTCTTGGTGTAAGCGCTCTTCTGTGTGAAAGCTCCTGTGTGTAAATGCGTTTGTGTGTAAAAGCTCCGCTCGTCTGTGTGAATGCTCCTGCTAGAAGCTGTCGCGGAAAAGGATTGTCGCGGGTACGAAGGTTTGACACCTCTACTGGAGGCAGTTATTGACAGTCATTACATGGTTGTGGGCATTTCGCTGGAAGCTGAAGTGGATGTGAATGGCAAGGATAACAATTACTGGACACCACTGATGCAAGTAGCCGGCACGGACCCACGTATGCTCAAAAGGTTGTTAGATGCGGCGGCAGATGTGAATCGAGCAGACAACAATGGTGCAACTGCTTTGCTGGTAGCCGCTCGAAAGGAAGATCACGAGTCTGTTAAATTGCTTGTGGAAGCACGCGCTGACATCAACATGTCCACTGATGATGCCGAAACACCGCTGTTTCATGCAGTTGTCAATAGACATTGCACGATGGTTCGCCATTTCATTGAGCGAGGCGCTCGTGTCAACCAGCGCACGGTTGATGGCGGAACTGTGCTGCACATTGCAGCTGAGGAAAATCGATTGGATGAGGTTCAAGTGTTACTGACAGGTAGAGCAGATCTTCAAATAAGAAATTCCACAGGAGAGACTGCTCTTGATGCAGCGCGTCGCTGCTTTTCTGACGAAGCCGAAGAACTTTTGGAAATCAGCACGTGTGTGCCACGACGTCCGGTTAGCGAGAGGAAGATGAAATTGCAGCTGCATCGTGAGCTGGGGTGAGCCGAGCTTTGGCGGCGATAGCAATTCTGCACGCAAACGCAGTTCGAACCACTATCGCCTCTGGCATTTTGGTCTGCGTGTGGAAAACAAACTGCTGCACTGATGTCTATATTTCCGCAGCTGCAACTATTCCGTGCATTGGTTCTGTTTCATCATGTGTTCACGACCAAAACAGCTTGACATGCAGAAGATGCGGAATGAACATGTCCAATTCTGCTTGCAACTTGATGTCCGGAACTATTTTACAATTTTCCTGGCACGTCAAACCACTTTTGCACCCTGGTCCAAGGTCCGTTCCGCTATGCAAAGATTGCCCTGCGCAGTGAGATGTGAAAAAGATCATAAGCCGTTTGCAGGATGTGCGCCTTTTCTTGATGTAGCCTGCGTTTGTCGCAGCTTGAAAAAATCAGCCATGTCATGCACGTATGGCTGTGACTCGAAAGGTCCGCATTTACTTCTACGCATTCTTTGTCGGAACATCCGCGGAACATCAGCTGGGATCGGCTATAGCTTGCAGAACGGTTTCACACACATGCGCGGACATGAAGTGTGAAATCAATGATGTTTCGTTTATTTTCATGCTCAAGATCGACGTGGAAAGAAAAGTGCGACCGCGACTTGTGCGACACAGCACCTTTTCTTGTGAGATAGTCAGCTTGTCGAAGCGGAGTGGAAGTGGAACTCCGGCACCAAGAGAACAGCTGCCGAACTCATCTGCACCCATCACATCTCATAGAAATCACTTACACAGCAGGTACATCTCATAGCAATCACGCAAGAGTCGTGACACAAGAGTTATCATACATCACGCAGGAGTTATCATTCATCGTGAATCCACTAACATCAATAATCTTATCATTCATCGTCATTCATTCATCATCATTCACCGACATTCACTCATCTTCATTCATCGTCATCCATCAACATCATTCATCCAACGCTTTCTTGTTATNTCGTCATTCATTCATCATCATTCACCGACATTCACTCATCTTCATTCATCGTCATCCATCAACATCATTCATCCAACGCTTTCTTGTTATCTTCTCCTGCCCAACTCTCTTCGTCTACTCCCTCCTGCTTTCCTTTCGGGCCACACTGTCGTCTAGTTTTAGCTTGCCATGTTTTCGAAGCAGCCAGGGTTGGCATGGGTTTTGCGGAGCAGCCCCGCCAAAACAAATTGACCTTCAGCACACCTCTTAAGGCTCTAAACATCATATCTCTAGAAGAAACACACAATTTACCTTCATCAAAGACTCTATTGCTCCCTCCCACCGCTGCCCTTGGGGCGCTATCGTCACATTTTCCAATGATGCTTTACCTGCGGTGCTTTGCCTCTGCAGCGTTTTAGAAGGATCAAGATGGGCTGCACCTTTTGAGCCATGCCGTTGAATGCGACATGGAGCTACACAGCTTTTGTGAGCCCAGGGAAGCTGCCCTGGGAGATTTGCACCATGTTTGGTGTCACAACAGTTTGCTTCATGGTGACTTTAGCAACCAGTATGAGATGGGCAATTCAGGACTGCATCAAGAGTCAAGCCATAGTTGAGGAAGAAAAACGGCCTATAATACCAATACATTTGGAACTAGTTCGGATGATCCTCACAACTCCTGCCATCATTTCTTCAATGACAGTTGTTTGCATGATTCGGCCATCAGCCGCTTTTGTCCTTGAGCTCTTGATGGCCATCTTCTCGTGTGTCGTGGTGGGCAACATGACTCGATATTTTTTGGCCCTACTTGGAGAGCCACCTTTGCCACAACAGCTGTTGGCAAGAGTGCCAAAAAGGCGGTGGTGGTGTGGCTGCTTTTGTGGTGGTGTCAATGACACATTGCCCGGGATGGGCTTGGTTTGGAGCAAGACACCACATCGAGTCTCTTTAGTCGACATACACAGGGCAACCTGCATGGTCAGGATATTCATGACCGTCTTCATAACAATCAACTGCATTCAGCTATCCTTCAGCATGGTGCCTGTCAACATCCGCCAGCTTCCTGATGGCTGGTGTGAATCGAGGACCGTAGTGTCATCAGGCGTCATATCTGGCTTTAGTGTATTTTTTACCGTGTGGGCCAGTTTCGTCGGGATGGCTGGCTTCAGTGTGGTTGCTGGAGCGGTAAGCTCGGTGCTGGACATTGAGATTGAAGTCTTAGAGGGCAACGAGGCAAAGCTGATCAAGAACTTCAAAGTGGGCTCGCAGGCAAAGACAGTTGCAATTTACATGCTGCTGCCCCTTTTGTTGCCAATCCTTTCGGCAATGCCAATAGGATTCAAGGGTTCCACAGTCTCCGTAGCTCACTTGGGTCCAAATCTCAATTGCCCGGTCTATGACCAAGAGGTGTGTGGCCATATGATGTACTCTATGAGCATTGCAATCGGAATGATGGTCGTGTCAATCTTGAACTACAGGAGCTTCCGCCCAGCAGATATGTCTGCCGACAGAATTCCAGAGGTTCTTGCACAGCTGAACCCTCCATCTCCTGCTGATTTTGAAGAGCACGACGAAGAGTCACAGGGATCTTCTGTAGAGTCAGAATAGAGTCAGAAAAAGAAATGAAATAAGAACTTTGCATCATTTTGCTGGCCGACCGGTCTAGTAATTCGGCAGGAGGGGACTGTGCAGCGTGGAAGCGCTAGCGCACTGGACGCAATTGCCGGCAGCTGCATCAAACTTGGTGCAGCCCAAGCAATGCCATCCTCTTCTCAATTCTTCTCAATGCAGAACGCTAACAATCTTATCCTTTGAGCGGCTCGACAAAAAGGATGAATCACTTTTGAGACTTTGCGACAAGTTGTCTTGGATGACAGGGAGACTGTTGATCTGTTCCAAGTGAATAGCTGATTGCGTGAACGCCATTTAGCCAGGCAGAGCTAGGTAGTCATTCTTTGAACCCTGACTTCTAGTTGCCAAGCTGTAAGAGCCAAATGCCAAGTGACCCAATGTGACAAATTTGCCCACTTTGGTTTGGAGGCTGGAGATGTAGGAATTTACCACGTCTGGCCGGCGAGGCACAAGATATGGTCGAGCACTGAGGATCCCAAAGGAGTTTTTGGTAGGGCAAGTTCGACTGTCTCCGTGTTCAGCTTGAATCCCCAAGCTATTGCAAGGACACCGTGATTATTGGGATGTTGATTTTGTTGAGCTATATAAATCATTATAAATCTATATTAGATTTATAATCCTATATAGTTTGCTTGAACATGCCTGGACGACATTGACGGAGTGCTATTACTATTGTGTCAGGTTCCAGCGTCATCGCTCGGTTTTTGGGCTTATGAATCCGAGCTTGGAACTGAGCGAGTTGCGAGAACCCACTTGTGAGAAGTCAGCAGCCAGCTACGACAGCTGCGAGACTGTTTCTTTTTTTTCCATGTGATATGTGAGGTACCAAGGTACCAAGGTCAGGTTGAGATATGGTGTCAATTGGTGTCACATTGTGAGCTGCTATATTTTGAATTTCGATTTCCGATTGGCTGAACATCACAGAATGCGCAGGTTGGTTCAGCCGTGCATTCTGGCGGCAGGTCCTGAGTGACGGTGCGTGACTGCCTCAGGGAGTGGAGGTTGAGCCAAAGGAATCCTTTTCCAATTTTCCATCATTTGTCATCGGATTATCATCGCACCTAAAGAATTCCCAGCTAGCAGCTTCTACATTGTGGTAGGGTGCATGAGCTGCATGTCTTTTTTGATTGAATTGGATTCAAGTAGAGTTTTGATCAATGGGCAGGTTTTCTAGTTGAATCAACTTGACTCTGCCCGAAAGGGATATGATATGATATGATATATATTATATAGCTATACTATATATATATGATATAATATATGCATATATAATATATGTATATAATATATATATATAATATAATATATATAATATATAATGCAATATATATATATATAATATTGTATTATATGATATACATGTAGACAATTGTAGACATATGCACATGTACATAGTTTGCTTTTTGTTGAGATCTGAGACAAGAAGGCTTTGTGCTTCAACGGGAGAGGTCAAGCAGCACGCCTCAAGTACTTCACGTCACCGGCATCACGCCATTGATTTCAGTCAACACTAGAGCAGTCCTGTTCTCAGGTTTCTGCAAGCATCGACCTTGCTTGACATTGCTCAGGTGTAACGGCAGATGCCAGGCAAAGTGAACTATTCGAAGAGAGGAAGGAATGAAAGGAAGGGAAGGAAGGTGTCTAGATTATCTCTCATGTTCACTTTACACATTGTTTTTATCTTGCTTATCTTGTCTCTATTGCCCACCATGTCTATTTTGTCTTTATTATCTATCTGATCTGACCTGACCTGATGTGATCTTATGTTTATCTTTCATTGATCCTTTGCAGTATCTTCTGCTTTGATATCGTCTATAATTCTATCCTTTTCTCGGTTTATGTATCCTACATTCATCGCACGCAAAGAACAGCAGAAGAAAAGGACAGTGTGGTTTAATTTCCTTTGGGGGGGAGGCGCTGCGCCCTCTTCCAATCCCCGCGCCAGCACAAGATCCGCCTTTGATATTAGTCATGTTTTATCTCATCTTGTCGAATCTTGTTATCTTATCATATCATCTCGTCGTTTTTGCCCATCTTCTGTATTTCATTTTTCTCTCCCTCTCTTATTTGTCTAATGTCGCTCTTTATTTATTTTTTCTTTTTTTCCTTCTATCTCACGTATCTTGTATTTCGTATCATTTCGGGTGTATTTGATGGTATTTGTATCTTATTTGTTTATCTTTACCTTATCTGTTTTATCTTCATTTTACCGTGAACGCCAACTGCACACTCCCCCAACCCCCTAGCACTTTTTCAGGCAAACCCACTGCGTCACTAACACCCATCAGCAACATCCAGCAAGACCCATCATCAACATCACCAGATGAAAGATCTAAGTGCCAAAGTCTTGCACGAATCCCTGCTTCCAAATTGCAGCAACCAACGTGCAAGAGTAAGAAAAACATCTAACACCAGCAAGATGTGGACGAGCGCGATGGGAAGAGGCGCTGCGCCTTCCATTTTCAAGTTTTCAAGGTAACCCTTAAGCCTTAACCAAGCTAAGCAGATATGCATGTTTCTTTTTTGATTTGAACATGGGACATTAGGCCTTTAAGATCCTTTAAGCCACTTTCGGCATTTGCTCTGCGACTGAGGCCTGGGATCATGCATTAGAAGAAGCCTGGGCCATCAAGGAGGAGACTAATTCAGACTAATGGTGTTGGCCCAACTCTCCACAAATCATTGCGTGCTGCCTTGCGTGTCGCATTGTCAGCTTTACTTCAGTTTGGTTATGAATCTTTGCATCACAATTGCTTCAATTTGCAAAAAGGATCGGCCCAACATCTTGCGGTCTCTCCTTCCCTTCTGGAGCTGTTGTCAATCCAGGACAGCATACTTGGACGCAAGCTGGTCGTCACAATGGCAAGGAACCCAGGGGACTTTGTCCTCACCTTCTTGCCACCTTGTGATCCCCAGCCGTCGGATTTCCTGGATTTTTGGACCTTACTGATCCTTATTTTGTACCTTCTTGTTGTGTATAGGCCGTATAGGCCGGGGCTGCAAAGATCTGCAAAGTGTGAAATGGTCAAAAACGGTCAAAGTGTGGCGTCACGAATAAGAACGAACGCTGCCTAGGACCTGAATCACCGTCCAGCCTTGGGGTCTTGGAACGACTTGTGGCAAATGGCCAGAGGCTTTGTGGCAGACATCTCCCAGATCTTGGCATGAGCGACTTTGAAAGACTTTTCCGCTCATTTGCACAAGGCCGAACCTCACCTTCAAACTTTGGATCTCTTGGTCTTTTCAATTGGAGACGTCATCCAGGCAACTCTTTGTCCGGCAAGTCATTTCGTCCGCTATCCATTATTGGCGAAAACATGTCACCTGTCTTTCTTGAGCAAACCACGAACATGCTTACCCTCCAGCTGCTCCAGCTTAGACCGTTCTGTAACTGTAACGCCTGTGATTTGTCATGATTTGTCAGTTGATGCCGGGAACCCGGTATGACCCGCAGGTGGGTGAAGTGTTTGGTGAAAACTTTGCAGCTGACTTCAAGGTGGAAAAGGGTGGTTTTATGTGGGTTTACTAAAGTTTCAGGAGGCTGTCACGAGGTTTTGCATCACTGATTTATGCAGCAGTCTTGCATACATTCTTACCGTAGTGTAAGTTGTCATGCAGCCAAAAGCAGGAATTGTTTTGTGTCCATGTTTGATCCGTATCTTTTTGGTCCGTTTGATATCTTTGATATTCTTTGATATATTTCTGTTATCTTTAGATCTTTTCCCTCAGTGTAGTATCGATTGCTTCGCTGCGCCCTGAGGCTCTGAAGGAAGAGTCACCAGGCCGTGCTGGTGCAGCTGGTTTGGACGCGCTGGTGTCCGACATCCCAGAACTTCTCCAGGTCGGGCATACAACGGTGACATATACAATATCATTGGCTGCCAAGAGCCAAATATCATGGACACAATGACACAAACATACACACACATGTATATTAGTAAACTATACATTCAATACAATCCAGTCCAATGCAATGCAAATGCAAATGCAAACACCATACCTACCATACCTACCATACCCTACCCTACCCTACCCCACCCTACCCTCCCCTACCCTACTACCATAATACCATAATACAACGATACCACAATACCACAATACCATACCATACAGTACAATAGGTACATACATGTACACATATATACACATGTACAGGTACAGTAAATATGTATATATATATATAAATACATTATGATTATGATGTATTTAGTTTTAGTAGTTTTATTTTCTCCATGACCGGATGTGACTAGTGACTCTGGATTTGAGGCGGAAATGTGTGGTCAAGTTGTGTTGACCTTGGAGAGAGATGTCAAAACTGGACTCCACTTGGATCACGACAGCAAGACTTGAAAGCCGATGCGGAGACATGCAATCGTATGTTGTCCAGAACTACAAGCATTGAACATAGCAATTTCTAGTTGCTTTATGTTGTTTTGATGATATCTAAGGCAAAGTTACCTTGGCAATCGCACCAACATCGCAGTGACTTGCAAGGCTCTGTCTTTTGAGAGACTGTCAAGACACTAGGCTATTATGCTCACGAATCTACCAGTTCCATGTCTTGTTTGTGAATTGCCTCGATTTCAGCATGCGAAAGAGCACAGAATCTTTGCCGTGGCTTATGGAGGGGATTGCATTGGATGATACCCTTGGTGGTGTATCATGTCTGCCTGGTGACTATCATCTTTTCAGATTCGGATTCGGATGCGCGTATTTCTGATAGTCTTGAAGATGAGGTAGCTGAATCGAAATAAATCGATCCACTCTTGCTCTATACGGTCGATGTAGATCGCTGCATCAATTGAAGTCTTGCGATCGACTCACACGAGATCCTTCCAATGTTTGATATGCTGCCCGGTGGATCCCGGTGGATCTCGGTGGATCTCGGTGGATCCCGGTGGACAGCACGAGGCAAGAGACCAAGTGCCTGGTGAGTTGCCCCAGCAGTTGAGATGGTCCATTCTTTGCCGAAAGGCTGGGCCTGGGTCCACCGGGTCCCGCGGACGTTGACCGGGTGCGGACGTTGACACTGGACACATCTGGACACAGTTTCCGACTTCGGTGGAGGGAACTTGGACTGATTAGGACGGCGACAAAGTGTCAACAATTGATCTGAACGTGTCAACACTTTTGCACTTCTTCAGATTCAAACTTTGGTTCTTGGAAGCCAGGATGGGACGCTGCTTTCCACCTATGAGACAGCGGTGCCGCAGCAGGTCAAGGAGGACCTGCCAGGGTCCAGTCTCACTGAAAACGAATGAAAACAGGTGAACAAAAGTGAAAACCTGAGTCAAATTACATAGTCAAATATGATCAAATATGGTGAGATTTGCACCTGCCAATGCTTTGATTCTCTTGTCTTCTGAACTCGACTTTTCTTTGCGAATGTGCTGTTTTTTTTTTCATTTTTGGCCATGGTTTGAAGGTGCATGACAGCTAGGTGCCGCTGCTGGTATTCGGCAAATTTGGCTCAAGCCATTGACTTCGCCAGTCTCTCCTAGACCTCGCTGTGTCGTTGCCGATTTCTGTCAGTCTCTCAACTGGGTGAGAATGATGCAAACATCGTTTACCACGGTTCAATTGTTATTGTGGTAATTGCAATAATAATGGTCTTATGTATACCATTGTTATTGTTATTATTATTGTTGTTATTATTATTATTATAAATATTATTATATAATATATAATTCATTTCCTATTTGTCATCCACAAGTTCACTTGGGACCTTCGGGCAAGTCTTGCCGCAAAGGCCTCAGGCACAAGCCATGCGCCTCGAATGTGAGGCTGGCAGAATGACATCCAGCCGTCGTGGGAGACTCTTCGTCCTCTTCCTCGTTGGCTTTGCTTTGATCCAGATCTCAGGCTTCATGGGCCAGGACGCATTCTGCAACACGAAGTGACACAGAGATAGATTGCGCTCTGGTTTGCTCTCCTCCACATTGCCCGTTACCTTTCATGAATTTCTAGTTTTTCATGCACCTCGCCAGTTTAAGATACAACAGACATTATGATCATTATGACTGCTTCACGATGCCAACTATAGAGAAGACTTGTATTTGAGCAATGATGATCCGTGATGATCCAATGGTTCGAACACTAGGCTGCCTCATTCAATCACACTCAAACATACTGAGCTGAATTGAGCTCAGCAAGAGACCAGCTATTGCTGCGCAGGAGGTTGCTCGACCTTGGCGCGATCGCATTATCGAGAAAAAAGATGAGGAGATGCGATTCTTCATTGTGGAAAGTCATTCACCCTCACAACGCAATAAATACATATACGTATACATATAGTATATATTTACACATGAGCTCACACTGGATTTCTGTTTTCATTCATACCACCTCTGTTGGTCAGTTGAGCATTCTTTTTGAGGTTCACTCATCAAGAGGTAGGAGGGTCAGCATGGCACTGATGCAAAGCTGGAAACCATGTCGGTTTGAAAGGGAGACAGAGGGCTGCGATGAATGTGAAGCTACAATTCCCGAAGTGATTTGCTAGTATCCTACTGCAATGAGAAGTGCGAAGCTCCTGAAAGCAAAACATGGTATGCAGTTCTGATACACAGTACATTGAAATGTGCAATACGTATCAATACGTGCAATACATCGCCATAGATTGCAATACATTGCGATATGCTGTAGAAACCATGGAAAACGCATCGCATCAGGAGGATTCTGGACCGCCAGACGCGAAGGGTGCATTGCGAGGCCTTGAGGCAAAGACGAAGCAGCTCGACAGAAGTGCGAAGAGAGCATGGTACCCGTTAGACTGGCTTGCACTGACATAGTAATATTATGTGTGACATTTCGGCTTGCTATGACTTTCCAGAAGTTGATCATTTGGCAGGGGGAAGCAATATTTGTTTGAGTCATGTACAATGGTACAAGATACACCAATGCAGCACCGAGGTTGTTTGTCCACTACCCTGGGCCTCCCCTTGGCTGAGGCATCAGGAAGGTAGCAAAAAAAAAGCGGCTTCCGAAAGCTTCGTGCTGGTAGACGGCTCAGTGTCTCCTCCAACTGCTGATACATCCTTCGCAAGTATTCGCAAGTACTGTGCCTCTCAATTCTATAACTCACAAACCGGCTGATACTGCCAAAATCTGCCAGAAACATGTGCACTAAGAAGGGACTGGTGTTTGGAAATGAGACCGGATCAAAAATGATCATGATCAATTCAGCGTTGAGTTCATGGTGATGGAGGTTACTACTGAGTCAATTGAGTCTGCAGAGCCTTCACTCTGAGACGAGGCCAGAACAACAGCTGCATTTTGTTATCAAAAAAACTTGCACAAAATATGTGAGGATCATGCCAGGATGAACATCAATCCGCGCAAATCACATCAGTCCAAAATGGATTGAGGAAAGACTCAAACATGTTGGACGAAGACGGAGACATTTGAAACATTTTGAAACAACATTTGATATTTGAGCTAGCTCTTTCATGTGTCTATCTCATTGGCGATTGGGGGTGGGCTGTGCATGAGCATTGCTGTTGTTTTGCTGTGATGCCAGGATACATTATCTCATGTGATCTCGTAGCGACGACAGTGGCCACAGTCGCAGAGTGTAAATAGTGCCACGGTCGCTGGGTTCAACTGTGTTCAGTTCCAAGAATGTTCCAGATAGTTGAACAAAATAGAAAAGGACCCGGACATTCCATTCGCACATCCTGGGTAGCAGGCATCCTTTCTTTTCTTCCTCTTTCTTTCTTTCTTTTTTCCTACCTGAAACTCCTTGTTCATTTCTTTTCCTTCTGTTTTCTCCTCTCCCCTTTACTTCACTCTTGCTTCTGTTTCTTCCGCTTTTTTTGGGTTGCAACACATTCATGTCCAAAGTGGCGGAACACTGGCCAAGATGACAAACCAGTTTTGTAGTCGTGGCGGGAAACATCATGGAGCATCTGCTCATGTGCCACGACAACTAGAGCCGTGTTGCTTTGTGCTCATGATCAAGGTGCGCATCACGTAGGCAGCATACAGCCATTCAAGATTAATCGGGAAGCGAATGTTGGGAGCTTTTCAGAATCTCGCGATTTCTCAGAGCCCAGTTGAGCCCAGCCTGTCGTGCTTGGTGAAAGATCCACAAGAGACAACTAAGCAGCAAAGCTTGACTATTTCAATTCAGTTTGCCACCCAAATCTGTGCACAGTGGGAGTGACAACTTATATTTTGTGAACAAATTGTCTCCTCATGCATCTACTGCTTGCAGATGCTTGCAGTCCATCCCACCAAGAATTAATGAACTGTACAAGAGGCTTGCAACATTGCTACATGTCGGTACACATTGTTTGCAACATTTGGCACGTCCAATGCACGTCCAATCTCTTGGGTTGGCAGCTTGCAATAAAGCAGGGACGTTGTCCAGCTTCCTGAGGCATTGCCACAGCTTCTTTTGCTGATGGCTGTCCATCGCTGTCATTTTAAATCCTTTGAAGTGTGCATCAAGTGCAACACGCCCCGTGTGCACCGTGTGCACTGTATACGGCTTCTGGAAGCTGACCCAAATGGGACGGGTTGCCCGAGCACACCCGTGCTTTGAAGAAGACCGTTGAAACGGGATGCAAACAGCGACAGCATCAACAGATCATCAGCAAAAGATCCGGAGCAGGCCGCAAGTGAATGAGTCGTGTAAGGCCTTGCATGCGAGCAATACTACTGAGCACACTGGGAAGCGCTATACAGGAGATTGGTGGAGGAGATTCATGGTCCGGAAGCCAAGAAAGCTTCGTCATCCCTTCCGAATCCTTCCGATAATTCGGTGTCGCTCATTGAATTTTGCCTTCTGTGACATGAAAAACCGAGGCTTTCAGGCGTTATTGATGGTCTTGTTGGATGCCCTGAAGCAGGGGTCAAAGACTCAATCAGACTCAATCTTTTTTGAGAACTGTTTGAGCATGTTTCAACAGTGTTTCTGCTATTCTCCAGTGTGTTGAAGTCGTTGACGGTTCGAGACTTTCATCTTGCAAAGGTCTCATAAGAAACATTTCCCAGCAAGCCGTGAGCGTCTGTCAGCGTAGAATTACAGTGTTGACGCACCAGATGCTACCAGTCGCAGACGGAGAAACAGATTTGATGGTTATAGGCAATGTCTATCAATGTACAGCAGACCCGTACTGCCTTATTATATGTAACCTTTTTACATCACCTTTTTACATCACCTTTTTCATGCCTTTCTCATCCTTAGGCAGCTGCGCCATCTTGGTCTGACAAGATGTGGCTTCAAGCCATGCAGCGTGAGGAGCCTCAGGTGCGACAGCTGGCTACTTATCATATCTCTGCATATCTCTGCGACAACAGGCGCATGAGAGAAGACTGATACATTGGAATGATGTAGAATACAACGGATCTCCGAATTTGTTGCCTTTGATGACAAAAGTAAGAGTAATTTTCAACTCAGAACCCGTAAATCTAGCAAAGGCTGGACAATTGTTTTTGGCTAGGTCTTTGCAACAGTGACTATGCAACGCAAATATATTGGACATAGTCACGCAAACTGCTGCTTGAACTTGAACAATTTACAAGTTCACACTCGTGCCATTGTGACATGGCATCATCCTAGTTGACTTGAAGATACTTGAAGTCAAGGTCTGTGTCCAGATTCCAGCAAGGGCCTCACCCTCCCTTCGTTCCATTGTCACGGCGACTTGCAGCTCCAAGGCGGTGATATGCTTGCCGCACTGAAACAGCAGGCCCTGCAGCGACTGGGGACTCATGTGGACATTCTGTGAGATGCTTTTCAACACCTGACTGGAGACTTTTGGTGGAATGGGACTGGAACAAAATTAGAAGGTACCGATTTTCTGTGCTGATCATCCTTTGAAGCTTGACCTTGACATGCATCGACCGTCAATGTGTTTGGCTCCGCCTTGCGCCTTGTTAAAGCTTGCAGGTCTTGGGAGACTTCTCGAATGTGGAACGGTCTGCTTTGGAGTCTGCATTAGCAGCGCACCATCGTCGATCCTTTTGATCTTTTTGATCTCTGTGACGTCTCTGTGCAACAAGCTGAATCACAGCTGGTTGACCCAGACTGGTGTGCAATGCTGAGAGGCAGCCTGCGACACATTTGCAATAGCTTTGTATAATATTACACAGTATATATATATATTCATAGTACAATTCATAGTTACATAGTTTATGTAGCTTTGCCTTTTTGCATTCCGTTTGGCTGCTGGGCAAAGCATAGCAAAGCTATGCAGAGTGTGTCAGAGAATATCCGACTTTGCGATCAGAGCTACGAGAGAAGTCAAAGACCCAAAGTCCCAAAGACTGCGTTGAGACTTGATTCAAAATGGTTCAAAAATGTTGAAAGCACTGCTCTAGTGGGATAGCACACAGGTGCCCCTGGTCTTGTAAAGCCACCAAGCATCAGTCAAGTGGTCGCTCCGCTTTGCCCTGTGGTTTTCTAAAGAAGTATTGTTGTCCAAATTCTAAATCCGAGGCATGAGATAGTTTTTATCCCTTGTGGCAGATGATCTTGGTTTGTGATACTCTTATGATGGTCACCAACAGCAAATATTCTTGAAGGATACACGGAGCTATGTCCATCCATTTGATTCCTTATACTGTCAAGTGGAGAGCTCACTTTGTCATTTTTGTCCCCCTCGTGGGTGTGACTCCGTCATGGTCCATGGCACCCCCACAGGTTGGTGCCTATGGTGGTTCTGGCCTGAGAAGCCTGAGAACAAGAAGTCATCCGAGTCAAATCCTGTCACAATACCGCACCCTTTCACCTTCTTTCTTGGCACATCTTGATGCTACGTGCTCATTATACTTTAAGAAGACCTCAGGAAACTCCAAAGTCTTTCACATTTTTGATTTGGTTTCATTTCCCTTCCTTTTTCCTTTTTGGTCAACCTTTTGCACATTCCCATGTTTTCCTGAGACGGACTCGCCCCCGCCGGGCCTGCCGCTGCTCTCTCCAAAGGCCAATTTTGCAGGGAAACTTGGGCTGAGAACACCAAATGCCACAAAAATCCCACATGAATGACACAACACGTGCTTGAATATATGTGTTGACATGGTATGCTGTTTTTGACATGTCTTGACCAAATTCGGCCTTTTTTTTTGCATCGTGGATATCGTGGTCTCTTTGAATGGCTGAAGACTCACCACAGCACTGATCTCAACTGCTCGCAGAACGACTCACCGCCTGGCCTCAAGGTCCCCCAGAAGGACCATAGAAGTTTGTGAAGTCTGAAACGTGAAGTCTCAAACAGTTTGGCATAGTTCTGAATTGTAGGAATGTTACAAAATGTTGCAGTTCTGTGGTTTCATGAAGCAAACGCTCATGTACTTTGGGCAAGACTAGAAGGGAAACCGGGAACAGCATGAAGATAGAACATGAAGATCCAGAATCTTCTCCAGGAGGTGTCGTTTGCCAAGCAAGGTAGTTTGCTATGACCTCAGAACTGAAATACCGAAACTTCAATCCCAAAGGCCTTTGTTCCTGCACGACGTATATATAGATGTTAAATATTGTTGAAATGACACACGCACAGATACACACGCACTAAGATGCACAGCATATGCTATGCAGTGCCACTCTTGGCAGCTGATCCTACTAGCAGTTTCACGAGTAGTGAGATGTAGTGAGTCATGGGATTTCATGAATCACGTCCGAAGATCTTCAAGTCCCTGCAATGTCCCTGCAATAGACAAGGTCCTCTGGACATTCTTCTACTCTGACTATGGCTAGCGTGCTTTCAGGTGGGCCCTGTATCGGCCATTCTTGTGAGGGGTTCGGCTTTAGCCATCTTTAGCCTCTAAAATGCTTTTCGGAATGGATCTTTTGGGTCAGTGGTATGTATGCCAAAACCTTGTGAAAACCTCATCTCAACCTCATTGAGAGCTGTGATTCTGAGGAGGTTCTGGAGGGTTTTGCACAGTTTGCGTTTTCGATTTTGACTTAACATCGGTGAGCTCTATGTGTAGCAGTTTCTTCCCCTTCGCTTCTTAGCGCTTTGCTGTGCAGATGACCCCGGGCATTTGGATGGCGTGCAGCTGTCAAACGCGTCCGTCGATGGTCTGGACCTGGAGTCGTAGCCCTAGATCCAAGATGTCCAAGATGTCCAAGATCCCATGGCAGTTCACCAGGTTTGTTTGGCTTCCAGTACACTAAATTGCAGACATTGCATTTGTAATGGGTCTATGGGCATGAGATTCTGAGAGCATCTAGACTTCTTTTCAATTCTTTTCATATGCCCTAATGGTTTTCCAGGTTTGATTAGGACTTGGGAGATGAGAAAACGCAAGCGGAGGATTTTTCATCACTTCGCACACGTGCCACGTATCACTGGTAGGCTCAGCCCTGCATGTCACTGAATGCGGCGTTTGCATTGAGGCGTGCCGAGTGGCGCATTGGCCAGCTGTCGCAGAAGCTGCGTGGCTGTATGGGCAGGCCGAAGAGATCTGAAATCTTGTTGGGATACTTTCTGCTAACATGTTTTGACATGTTTGAACAATTTTTGACAATTGTTCATTTCGACAATTTTGTAAATGTTCGACAAGTTTTCACCAGCAGCCTAGAAGGCTATACTCTGAAAAGAGGATGACGTTAACTTTAGTGCCCACACATTGATGTAGCTTTTTGCTTTTTCCTTGAACCTGATTGTTTTTGCTGATCAGTGAATTTGAAGTGCACACTGCACTTCAACATCGCTTTGACTGCACGCTTCCATGACTCAAATTGACAGCAACACAACCTTCCTTAGATGTTTGCACACACACACACAAATTTGCAAATTTGAACTCACATCTCCAACCACGCTGGACGTGAAATGATGAGGATTCCCTTCGATCCCTGCATCCCACTGAAAAGCACCTGGAGTGATCACTTCGTGTCTTATTCTTCCTTGCAAAGGAACCTTAAAGCTGTTTGCCTTCATGCAAGCATATGCAGCAATCCCAGAGGGAACCCTTCCTGTAGCATGAACCATACTCAGCAAGGCATATTCTGAGCTCGGGTTTACCCTTGTGATCCCTTGTGCATATTTGCGTTGGTGCAAAGCTGCATGCGGATTCCTTGGCTTCCTGATGGGCTCCTTGGGAGATTCGCCTGCGGGAAGAAGGTGCGAACATTGCATTTCAAAAACAGAAGAAACATGTAGGGGCAAACGGTGTGGCAAACATCAGCAAAACCTGCTTTGCACGGAGACCGGGATATTTTCCGCACGAGCAAAGCTCGCAAATATACCAATTTAGATCCATTTAGACTTTTACCATCTTTTACCTAAGAGATATCTTGCTTTGTGTAATATTTGTATGCATCCTGGACACTTCAAACAGCCTGTGGAGAGTGTTGCCTGGAGAACAATCCAAACTGTTTAGCTGCCTACAGCATGCCCTTCCCTGAAGGGGACCAGAACGCTTCTTCTATGACAAGACTACATACACAGGCATGTTATTGCAGTGATCCTTTGAATGTGTTGCTTTGAGGATACGGATACTACATAATGCTGCAAGAACAAACGGGTGATCAAACCATGTTTCGTTTTCTGGTCTTGTTTGATGCTTGTTCTTTCATGTTAATGCAAGTGGGTCCACAAAAGGTGTTCATACCTGTGGCGGGCCAAGCACAGCAACTTGCTTGCAGAGCTTTTTACGTGCTTGGACGGTGTGGCGTTGCCCCCATGTAGAGTGAGACTCGTTGCCAGACATCCTTTGGTGTAGAAATGTGTAGAAGTCGAGGTTTGCAAGGATAGCTTCGTTGCTTCTCTCCGAAACGGCCTGAAGATGTCTTTGTTCGTGCGAAATCCAGGTGGGATTTACAGTATTGGAGAGTCCGTGTCCCAAAAGTTATCAATAAATTGGTCTTGCTGTGCTCCAATTGCTTTCCGGAATCATCAAAGCCATGAAGCAGGAAAATCAGGAAACTAAACCCAATGGAATTTATTCTCGAATCACTGCGATTCCGAGCGATTCCCTTGTTTTTGGGCTCTCCATTGCTCCGCAGGACTTCAAGCGCAGCCCCTGGAGCCGACAGGTGCTTGTCACAACTGCAAACTGCAAGGGCTGACATCTTGGGACATCTTGGGACACGGATTCGATGGACACAGTCAGAATCCCTGTTCTAGCTGCGTCCTGATAGTGCTGGTCCAAGTGTGCTTGCCTAATCTAGTTTTCTATAGCATAGAGCTGTCAACATGAAGGTGGGAACAACGGGCCAGAGCGCTTTTTCTACGACAGAAGCTCCTATACAGGTTCAGCTGTCCTTGTTCTCGGTCATCGTTCTCGTAATTCTCGAGTTGCGACTTCTAGGATTAGCGCTGTTGACAATACGAAGAAGATGTCAACTTTGATTGCGATGAGAGTGCTGATACTCTGCCTTTCTATGTGTTAGTTGGACCACTTGGGCTTACTGCAGGTGTACATCTTTGTGGTGGTCCAAGTATCATTGACAAGGCGCTTGTCACGGTCTATGTAATCTTGTTGAATAATATAACGTTTTGATATATTTTGATGATTTGTGATGTTTTTTGCTTTCATGTGCCCTGCTTTCAGTTCATTTCTGCTCTACCCTTCATCTTTGAAAGGAGAATGATCCTGATGGCACCTTCTGGCGCAGCTTGCGGCCAAAGAGAAGTCATTCCCAGCCGAACATGAGGCCATTTGCTGCTGTTCCAGTGCCTCATATCACTCATATCTATTCATATTCACTTATATACGGTTATATACGGTATATTTTCAATTACTTTCATACCAGATTCATATCAGATTCAAATCTTACAACTTACCCAAACTTGCTCACAAGATCTCACAAGTTACTCGTATGTTAGTCAAGAGATACTCATGATTCGAACGCTTGTGTGCATCTGAATAGACCGTGGCTTGCTGTGGTTGTCTTGATATGTATTACTCGATGTTATTCGATATTCGTTTATTCGCTTATGTTTGCCTGCTCTGTTCCAAGGCCTGGGCAAGTCCACAAACCAAGACCTCCAGACTCCAACGTCAGGCCCAAATTGATGCTTCCGTTTTTTTCTGTTGATTCAACTCCATGTAAGTAATCCATGTAGCTTTGAGTTGTCTCGTCTTTGAGGATGACATCGGTTTCTACGAATCTTTTGAGTTTGGATCAATTTGAGTGATGGAATGACATTGAAATATATTGAAATATATTGAATGTGATTGCGCAGCAGTTGACTTCAGATTTAGTGGAAGATGCACGAGGTTCTTGCAGTCAAAGTGTGAGGACACACCGCAGTGGCTTGACTGACCTCACGAGGCGTTATGGCCGTTATGATTTTCCATGGTATGCCACTACTGCTATCCCAATATCCTACACTTTGGGTATCCTTGGGTATTAAAGTGATTTAAAGTGTACTTGTTTGCCCCAAGTCTACCATAGTCTACCAAACACTGCCAAGTATCAGTGGCGTCCATGGATGCTAAATGGGGCTATGCCAATGCTGAGGTCTTTGGCCCATATGAGACTGGCACTTCTGAACAGCCGGTTACAAAGAAATCGCTTTGGAGATGATTTGCCCTAAGCAGAGACACGGACATGCTTTGAAGAACAGATAGAGCAGATAGCTGCTTGTTGTTAATCCTTCGTTAATGCTGATGGAGTTCGCTCAAATTGTGCTGGTACAAATCTGTTGCGTGCCCTGAAGGGAGAACATGCAAGCTGGGGGAGCAATGGACGGTTCACCTGGCATGACACTGCAACATACTCTAACCGACTGTATCTACATTTTTGGGATGATCATAACAGATTGTAACGTGGTACAGAATACACCGAGAATCCGTTCATCACGAATACCTTGAATCCATTTGAGCTGCCCCATCTCCCTTTGGCATGCCATTTTGTTACCACAAGCATCCACAAGCTTTGAACGAAGCATCGTAAGTGGACATGCTTCAGGAACTGTGCTGATTATCATGATGGCAATTGGCAATGATGGCATCCTGATCGTAATCTGCACTTGGCATCGTGTTCATTCTATTCATTTCTATTCTATTGCTGGCTCCTTGCTTTTTTTTACTCGAGGATCCAAGCTGATACTCAGCACATAGTCCTCCACAAAGTGGAGCTGACCAGAAGTAGCTAGGTTATGCTAGATTAGCAAAAGTGGAGTGACATGGAATGAGCTGAGCCAGTGACATGGTGAGCATCTGTGAGCCGATGAGCAGAAAGTTATATCAAGTTGTTTGAGATTTCCTGAGACTCTCACAGACTTGCTGCTCCGTCTCTGCTGTCAGGGCATTGGTGTCTTCACCATTCACTGCGGCGGGCCTTGAGGCTGGTGTTTTTCACGAACTAAACCGAAACTCCACAAAGGACTGCCAACAAATCTGGGATGGCTGGACGACTTAAGGATTCCAACTGGTGATCCTTTCAAAGTCGTTTTGCAAGCATCCGCAGCATCCACAAAGCTATTTGTTTGCCAGGATTTGCGGCTCATGGTCTTCCCAGAAGGTAAAGAGCTTACAAAGGCTGGGTGTCAAATGGGACCAGCTCTGGAGAGTCATGGAGCGTCCACATCTAAGGGCTCTCTGCATGTTCTGTCAAGGCAGAAGTATTGAGAAGGATTGAAAGCTCGATTGAGACATCCTTGCTGTTGGGAGTGGATTTCAAGAGACTAAGAGTCCTAGCCTTCGATTTGATATGAATTGAGTTCACATAGTTCACATCTCTAGATGCGGAATGTGGACAGCTTGTAATATCAATCAGGGGCCGCGCAGCAAGCGGCAGCGTGAGCTCTATGCCAAGAAGGTCTGCTGCTTGATGAGGGTTTTCGTTCATGTTGTTTTATCTGGATACAATTGAATGCAGAGGGCAGAGCTACGCACTGTTAAAGTAATATATATAGATATATATTTATATATATATATATTAAGAAGACATAGAATATATCATATAGACGCTTGCCTGTGCCTGTCCAAATTGATTCAACTTGATGGTGAAATTCAAGTTGAATCAGATCAACTTGAAGAACGTGCAGGTGAACGAAGGCCCTTTGGATGGCTGCCTGAAGATCAAGGCCAGAAGCCGCAGACATTTTTTTTTTAGATGATTCTCTTGAGATTGAGATTGCAGAGATGGTCTTGGCTGGTTGAGAAATAATAAAGACTGTCCGAGGCTCATTTCTTGTAAGAGAGTACCTTCCAAGTCTTGTGGTTTGTGGACAAGCTATGTGAATTGCACGCATGAATCAGAGATTCCACGTGTGCACTGAAGCTGAAAGGTCCCAAGCTGCCCATCCGAAACGGAACTGCAGTACTTTCTCAAGGCGAGGGCAAGCTATATTGATTATACAGAAATTATACATGGCAATACAGTGACAATACATGACTATTCTGTGTATCTTGGAACATGACCCAGCTTCAGAATCCTGGTGATTGCTTTCATCATGTTTAAACACGTGAAAACATAGGCATCATAGGCCACAGTGACACATGTTCTGATTTCACCAAGCACTGCATACAGCTTTGGCACCAGACTCAGCAATAGAGTAATCCCAGCTTTGAATTGGGACAGTATTTTTCCGGTTAGTTGGGCTACCCAATCCGTGAAAATCCAGTTCCGAACCAATGTGAAGACCCATAGGCAAAAATTCAAGCGCACATCAAACAAGTGGTATTCACACAGACATACATTTGCACATACTTGTTTGCTTGGTTGAAGTTTACCATTCACTTGCAGCATTAGTCAGCCTTGTTTGTCACATCAGTTTTTTGATGGCTTTGCCACATATCCTAGGAAAGGTTGATGTTATGATGTAGACCTGCAGCAGGGAGCCAAAGGACGGCAGTCTTGTATCTCACACAATATATCATAATTATCACATGTAATGACATAAATTGGATATATTATATTATATTATATCACATCATATTGCATCATATTAGTCATATTAGTCTATCTGCATCAATTCACACATGTACTGCATAGATATACCCCATCTATCAATGATCCTCTATCTATTGAGATTTTGTGTGCAAACAGCACACGATACGTATATGTTCTAGATGTTCGCTGCTTGCTCTTTCGCCTGCATCTGATGACTCCAACTCTGCAAGAAGATGTTTGGATTTGCTGAGTTGAACAACAGGTTGGCACAAGTCGAAAAGGACCCTTTCGGCACAATTTCGCGGAGCCTGCTCCTCACGGGTGCAATATTTTCCTATCGTGCTATTCATCCTGGTCTTTTGATGATGCAAAGGTCGTAATTCAAGACTGCAAGTGGACTGAGATGGTCAGAGAGAACGTAGAGATCTCTTTGCTGATCCGAGGAACACAGTGAGTGGCTGTGATGACTTCGGCGTTGACTGGCTGCTTGGAACTTGGAGTTGGGCCATGTTGGGCCTTGTGTGCTGTTTCGAGTCATATTAGGGACTTCCTCACCCTGTAAGCCTCAGTTCTCGTGATGTCATCGGCAACCATTTGACTGTGGAGCAAGCTGAAAAGCATCATTGCTCTCTTGGGCAGCGCTTCCCAGGAAGCAATTGGAGGCTGATGGCAGCTTACTGGTATGTGTTGAGTTTGTCAAGGCAGGGTCAGCAGAAGAACGGGGAAAGGAGATCAGTTTTGGCTTTAGCAGGTCCGGCTTTTCAAGCAAAGCCCTGAAGACTTCTTGATACTTCTTGCCAATCTTATATGGCTCTTTCGAGTAAATTCTGCAGTGGGCACATCATGAACTCTCTTTGCATGACAGCATCTGCAGGAGGCTAAGTAAAGATGCTGTGAAGGCCTCACCAAGGCTGGATTGCGCGGTCTGAAGATGTCCAAGATGTGGCACGTTTGAGCACAGAATATGATACAATTGATATCAATTGATAGAAGACAATGCAACATGTACATAGACTTACGTAGTACATAGTCATCATAATCATAGTACTACGCTCGGAATTTTTGCAGAGAATCTTTGAGCTCGCTGAGTCTCATGTCTCTTCGAGATATCACAGCTTGCTAAGGTGCTGATGGTGAGCACAGGTTGTACAGCCACTGGCCAAGACTACCTAGTGCTGAAGTGATATGTAAGTGACCTGCATAGGGTGTGCACGCATTCAAGAACCTTGGTGCGTCCATCTCCTCCGCAAAACAACTGGCCAGTTTGAGAAGAAACAAATCTTGTGATGTGAAAGACTGCCATGGCTGCTACACTTCCCATCTCATGTTGTTGAGCTTTGGAATGATTTAATGTAATTTACTAATTTACATGACTAATTGTCCTCCATTCCATTTAGGCACATCAACAGTCAGGCACCAGCTACAGCTGCTCTCAGCATCTTCAGTGACTGAGGTGACATTTCTGTGCTCTGCAAGGCTTTACTAAAACGGCTTTACCTCGGGATCTGAAGCAGAGCAAGAGATCAGAAAATCCGAATGCGGAATCCGGTGCCGTGTGCGGCCTTGGAAGCTCGTATAAGACATGTCAGCAGCCACCACATATCGCCGCCTCATGTGACAATCACATGTCAACATTATGTTAACACCTGCAGAATTTTGGGAACTTGCGAGTCTCACATTTCCAGACATTTTTGTTTGCTTTTCGCATCTTTGACTTTCTGAGAAACGAGCATCCCTTGGACGACGCTCCATGGGTAAGGCCTTTCTATTTTTGAAGGCCTCGGCAACTCCAGCTTGAAGGATTTAGAAATCTCTTGTTTAGTACAGAAGCAGTGGGACCTGAGACACTCAGAGTGCGTGTCGGCTTTGTTCTCAGCTGGCCTTGTTTTGCCTCCATTTCGCTGAACACATGTTGCATCAAGGAAAGGCTTGTTCTTTTGAGTTTGAACCCAATGGGGCAAGACATGGCAAGCCAGTGTCCGAGCTGACTCTGCTTGGATGGATGGCAAGCCCTAGAAATCAGGCTGAGCTTTCACAAGCTTTTGCCTCATTCACACAACCTGACACACCTTCCACCTCGTCAAACTCGTCAAAACTTGCTAAAAGATCATTCATGATCTGTTCAGAAATTGACCAATGTGTAACGGAAGATGGGGTGGAGGTAATGGGTTATTGCAATTGGCTGTCATACCAGGGCCAGGCCCATTTGTGGGAGCTGTGCAACTACTGCTCCGGAGAACCGGCTTCTGATCCACAAATCCTCAATCTTGATCAATCATATCTTAGTCCTGGAAACTGGAACCAAGACATACCAAGACATGCCAAGACTAAGACATGAAACAAACTCTCTGCAGCTTCTTTGATGCACTCTGTGCCTGTGAGGGTTGGTGAAGAACAGCTGGCCTAAATCTCGTGAACACCAGCTATTAATCGAAACTCAATAACATGGAATCCTTGCAATGCTATGCTATTTACCTGACTTACTAAAATAATCTCAAATCTAAGAACTCTACGGCCAGAGATATTGACTTGGCGAATCTGCAGCTGTGAGAGCAGCTGACAGGTGAATATACAGACGTCCCTCAGGAAGCCAAGAAGCCTCCTGAAAAATTGTACAGTGTCTTTTCATGTGAAGCATATTTGCCGAAGCTCGCAGTCGTAGCTGACTGCGTAGCTGTGCATTTCTTCCAGGCTTCTGTTTGCATACAGAGTCTGGCTACTGAAGCGTGAAGTTCAACCTTGCCGCGAGTCAAGAGAGTGAGAGCGGAAGAAAACATGCCACACGATTGCACCCATGCTTCCATGCTCATGCATCCTGTAGTCATAGTGTAGTCATAATCATCTTGTAGTCATCTCATGGATTCGTGAGCAAATCAGTCAACCTAGAGTAACGAGACAGAATGGCTAAATGAAATGCTAAATGAAACACCCTCGTTGTGGCAAAGCAGCCGAGCAATATCAACCAAAGATCTCTTGTTTATCATTGCTTCCGAGTGCTTGCTATTGGCCTTACTGCACACTTGAAGCGTCAACGCGCCGGGTCAAGTCGCAGTGTCCTTGAAGATTCAGGCAGACGGATGGGTGGTGCTATGTCATAGTTGATTTTCGAATTGCATAGAACACGTGGATTTGGTTCTTTCAATGTGCTTATACAAAAGAACTTTTGTGGGAATGCGAAGGTGTTTGTGGTGGCAGGTTAGACACGCATAAGAAATCTGCACCGAACAAGTCCGAAAAAAGCAGGTCTGAAAACAAAGAGATGACTGCACTGACAGGATGGAGGCTCGACAGGAGCAAGCGCTACTTCGCCGGGCTGCAGACTCTGAGGCTTGGCGGTCGTGGCTGCAACCTGAACTCCGAACGCAGTGGGATTCTTCCGGATTTCGGATTTGTCATGATTCGTCATTCATTCATCATTCATATCATTCGCTGGATGACCACCAATGGAGCCGCACTGGCTGATCTTACCAACCGCAATCTCTGATGACCTTTGAAAGGCAACGGTGCTAGTGTCTTGAACATTCTGAAAGCGTCTTGGCATTCTCCCAGACCTAGCCTGTCTGACCTGTCTTAGCAGGCACGCTTCCAGCGGATCATTGAGGCTGGCAAACCCACGCGTTTGACTGGAGAAGCATTACATGAGCTGATCTGGTTCTTGAAATGTTCTGACTGGATCCACTGCACTTATATCTCAGTTTGCCGGCGGCTTGCAATTCTCAGGTGTTTGCATTTTCTTGGCGGAAATCCAGAGATGTTGCTTTCTTGTTGTGACTAGTTTTGGAAGGCCAAGCACAGGTCCCTCGGTGAGAAGCAAGCTCAGTTGCAGACGCAGGCGATATTGTACCGGGGAAAATCCGAGTGACTGGAAAGAAGTGGACAGCTATGTATCTCAAGCTCACGGATGCGATAAAGCAGTTTCATTTGACAGCTGTCTGAAGGTTGCAGCGGCGGAAGAGGCTCTGCCATGCCGAAGCAACGAGTAAAGGAAGGGTGCTCACACTAGTCCGTTAAGAGTCGAAGGAACGAGTAAGGAATTTGTGATCACAAGTGAGATTCCCCAATTTCCGCAGGGGTTCCTACTGTGAAGTTTCAAGACCGATTCCACGGGACAACAGTTCAGATAACAATGGGATCATTGAGATTCATCGATGACATTTGATGACTATTGTGAGGCGTTGCGACGAGAAAAAGAAGCCGCCTTGGAACTGCAGACTGAGGCCCTTGTGACATTGGAGATAATGGTTGTTGGAGATGGATGGAGATGGGATGGCATGCCCTTATCGTTTCAAGTTTTCATCCCACATTTCTCCAAACCAGACAATGGTTTTAAGTCTTAACGGATTGAACGAGGGAGTCTTGTGAGATTGCTGGACAGTTGTGGGCTCCTACAACTTGTGGAGTAGCCACCTTTTGAATCTTCTTGACTCGTCGCTTATGCTTGAGCTACAGGTGTCTCTTGAGCGATGGGAGCTACAGCAGAATGCTTCGCACTTAGCTGAGGGATTGTGTCAGGAACATGACCAACAAGTCGTGTTTTCTTGTGCATTTTTAATTACGAAAGCCAGCCGGCAGGCTAGGCTGAAGTTATTATTACGAACGAAAGTGAGCTTAAGGGGTTTGGGGGGAGAGCTGACCAAAATGCATTATTTT
>BGPT01001267.1:29724-48049 GCA_003297045.1 Symbiodinium sp. clade C Y103
TATTCGAAAGAAAAAAGGCATGAAATCGAGACAGCAACAACATTTAGCAACAGGTGAGCGAGCCAATATGAGATTTTTCTTTTGAAAAACAGGCTATGAGGGCACTAAAAAAGGCAAGAAACATGGGTCCCTTGCCATCCGGTTCCAGATCCCAGATTCGAACTGGCTTTCGTTACATCCTTCTCAGGTTTCTTTATTTACTGGGGTACTACAATCTGGGCTACAGATAGAGTGAGTATTCAAGAGGTTCGGGATTCCTCCTTCAGGATTTCCGATTCAAGAAGACCAGCAGGTTGACGGTTGAAACATAGAATATGGATGAGAATGGAGTCAGGATTTGATGCACTTTGATTTTTATCCCTTGAATTAGCCTGCCCAGTGATACACACTCAGCCCTTGAACGTTTGACCGCAAGACGTTTCAGTTGTGTGCATCGTTGTCCCTCCGTCGTGTTTTCATCCTCAAAACCTGTAGACTATCAAACCAAAAAGGCCCTGTGCGTCCAGGATAGCTCCAGAGACTGCGAAGTATGCAATCCTATCTTATAGTGACGACAGCGACGAGCTTGCCGTGGGCGTGAGTGCTGTTGACAGGCGAAGAGCCTCTCGAATTTGTGGCCAGACATCGAGGACAACAGCGCAGCGGTCCAATCCGCACATACGAAGGTGCTGGAGCTCAGGCGTGCGAGCCTCTTTCGTATTATTTCACATTCTTTTTCTGTGCTCTTTAGTTTTCAGTTTTCATTGAGCTGTGAAGACTCTGGAGATCTCTGGAGCTCTTGTGACTTAATCTATTCTTCACAGAGCTTCAGGCAGGAGGCACAAGAGCACTTGCAAGATGAGAAGCAGCGCTTGGAAATTGCCAGCAGCCTTTACGAGGCTATGACTTTAACGAGAAGGATGTGAGGATATGAAATGATATGAATATGTCAGTCATCGTGAGTCACATTTAGATTTGCACATTTGAAACTTTGTTTCTTTCGGAAATTTCGACATGTAGCACACGATTTCGACATCGACCAAACTACACGAGAAGTTGCCGTGGCTGACAGATTTCCGTGACCTCCTTTGATTGTCATTCCATGAGAGATTGTCAAAGATCAGGGACTGATCGAGTCCCAAAATGTCCCAACTTTTTAACTAGCAGTCATTGCATGTCATTACTGCAATGATACCATCGATGAGTTCCGAGCCTGCCAGTTCTATGCTGTGGTCTCTGGCATCCGCTGGGACATGGAGTCGGAACAGATGGAAGGGTGCGTTTGAAGTTCAGTTGGCGGTTCCTTTGAGAATTTGTAGTTTAACTCCCTTGACTTTTTGCTATGTTTTACGCATTTTAAGCAGGCACATTGGACTTGCATTGTCAAGGGTGCAGCGCATGGTGCTTGTATTTCGCTATTCTACCTCATGGATCCTAACCTTTGCCACATTCTTTTACCTCGCTTGGTTCCTCTTGCACTTCTCCTGTAGACTCTGAATGGAGGTACATTGCCATTGGTGAGAAAGCTCGGGCTTTCAAGGCATTTGAAAGAAGAAACTTGCAGATTTGTAAATGTATAATGCGGGGCTGGTACAGTCACAGTTATGGGCACACTGCTGCGATCGATGGTATGCTGCCAATGCTGCTGGTGGCATTGTGTGTCATGGCTGTCCATGGTTTTTCAGCAAAACACTTGATTGCTTTTGCCGTAAGTACACTAATGCAAAAGTGAGTGACAAGTGTGAGTGGTCTGGTCTCACACCTTCGCGGGTTTGAGACGCATGTCCGAGACAATCAGTTGTGACCCAAAGTGCAATTTTTTGAGCTGCGTCATGCTGCGGATTTGATGCCTGCAGGTCGAGAAGCCTGGATCCAAGGAGTCCGCAGATGCACTATGGGCGGAGATTGAGGCGCCAGTTTTGCAAGGATAACGCCCATGCTTAATATGATTTAATATGCTTATGGATGCTTATGGTATCTTGTTCTGGATTCCTTTTGATTTCCTGGTGTGGCCTGGTTGAAATGTCGCAGACACACATGCAAACATGAGTGTGTTCTAGACCCAGCAAAAATAAATGCAAACATGATCAAACGTAGAAAGACAGGTTGCAGAGTGGCAGAGCGTGTGAACATTCAAACAATTTGTATGCAGTTGTGTTCGCTTGTTTCAGTGAGCGAGCTTTCCAACACCTTATCCCATTTTTGAGTTTTACGCGGGAGGCCTGTTGCGGTTTTGAGCCTGGCCAAAGCTAAGAGGATCTGAACAGCCAAATCGCTCAGGGACCACTGCCCCCATGACAACAACGCCCTTCACATCCCTTCACATTATTTCAGAGGGAAACACTCAAGAGGAACGCAAATGGTGAGTTCAGGGTGGAATTGTGGTCGATTCAATTGGCACCGATTGCCGTGTGCAGCATTTTGTTTTTTGTGCGTAATTAGCTTGCCTGTTTCAGATGAAGGATGATGAACAATTTGCCTTGCGCGAGAAAGAGGGCCTGTCAGTTTGTCATTGGACACTCACAGTGGAAACTGAGCAGGTCTGCAGGTACGGTATTTTGCAAAGCACTTTGCAAGACATTTTCTCTCAGTGCCATTTACAGTTCAAGCCAGACTGAGAGTGTGAGACCATGAGAGCCTCTGCCAAATCCAGACAGTTGCTGCAATCAAGCACAGGTGGGTTTCATGACCCTTCCTTTTCCTGTGCACTTCCAGTTTTTCTGATTTACTTGGTTTGTCAGTTGCTCCCATTGATCGAAGTTGATCATGGTGTCGTTGGACAGGTGAAGGATGTGGTCCATTGTCGAAGGCCCAGTTCTCTAGACAACACGGCAGATCTGGCCAGTCCCCTTGATGCTCTTCTAGATCACCCCTTATAATCCCTTCTAATTCCGTTTATATAGTTTTATATATAATTATATATATAGTGTATATATATATATATGGCTACAGCTCAAAATGTAAGGCCCCGATCCATACCCCGGACCCACAGGCGATCCATACCCCTGATCCATACCCTTTTGAAGAAATTGAATTCATTTGAGACCACGTGTGTAACTCCTTCGTTCCATGCGTTCGGATCACCGCGTAGCGATCCGTACCCGTTTTTTGAGCCATAGCCATATATATATATATATATCTAGTTTGGGGCTTTCGCTTTAAGTCTGGAGCTTCATCTTTTTCAGGGGCCGCAATGAATTAGTCGTGGAACCTAGGCCTACTCGCATGGATGATTGGACAAAGCTGGATTACTACCGATTCTGCTTGTTCCAAAAGCAGGTCCAGGCACGGATGTTTTCTGGGCGTGGAGCTTCTTGGTCTCTCCCTTGTGCTTCCACATGGCTCAGGTGTAGTGACTGGCCGACCTGTAGTGGGTTAGTGCACACTTCTCGTTGCAGGAAGAGTTCCAGCGAGAGAATCATCAATTGAGAAGCCGCCAGAACCCTTCTTCAGCATTCTGTCGTTTTTGGCAGCAAAAGCACAATACATGCAAGGAGTACAGGTAGTACGATAGTTGGAATGCAGAAAAGGAAGACATTCGGTCTTATCTCTTATTCATTGGAGCATGATCATGTTTGACAAAGATCACACATGTTTGTCCATGGCTTAGGTGTGCCTTGAAATGTCTTGCTTGAGGTCTGCAGCTGAAAGCATTTCCTTCGCGGCCTGATATCAAGGTACTGTTGGCAAGATAGGAAATGCTGTGACATGATTTGGTGAAGCAACAGTCTTCGAATCAGAAGCCATCAAGCCACTTCTGAACACAGCATAACACAGCAAGAGGCACTCCGGTTGGAGATCTGTTGATGCTGTTGATGGTTATTATACTTGGATACTTGAAGCTTTGCCTGTGCAGCGGGACCAAAGCCACTTGCATGGCAGGGCTTTCACTGCACATTGATTGAACACTATTGAAATGTTTGACATATTTTAGAATCGAAGCTATTGATGGCCACTGCATGGAAGAGATGCTGCAAGATGCAGGAGACCCCGGAGCCACCTGAGCCAACTGGGCCTGTCTATCCATTTGAGGTGGTGGAGTCATGGCCATCAAATGAGCTGATATAAACTGGTGGATGTATATATATATACACACATAAATATACATATTCATAATACATATTTATACATAGATCCATATCTGTTGTGAGGGGTGAGGAGGGTTTGGATTCACCAGATCCCAAAATTTTGTATTTTTGTGAAAGCAAGTCATGAAAGCAAGTCAATTACGTGAAGAGATGGGCGGAGTCTTGCTTCGACTTACCAGGGGAATGACGTCATTGCAGCTTCTCTATCCTTGCAGTCTCTGGAAGACAAGGCGGCCATTAATTACATTGGACTCATGTTGCTTGCTTTGTTGGCGTTCTTGCTACACGGGAATGTTCGTATCACTCTCCTTTTCGACCGTTTCAACATCATGGTATCAAACTTTGAATGAAAGAGGCAGCAGATGCGCTGTCCAAATCTGCCGAGACGGAAAAGTTGAGGCCTCAATTCGCATCATTTCCAAGAGAATCAACTATCAACTATCAACTCTTCAACATTTTCTTCAAATTCTTGTGTTATGAACATACTTCAATTGCTGATTCATGCTTGTTTCATGCTTGTTTCATGCTTGTTTCATGCTTGTTTCATGCTTGTTTCATGCTTGTTTCATGCTTGTGCTGCAGTGTGAAACCCTCCCAGCTTTTGGGATCAAATCTGTTGGGGAAGGAGCGAAGCAGGAAGGGATTTCCAGCCCAGAGCCGCTCCGGATGTATGTGCAGTACAGCGGCGGGCAGCTGCCGTACTATGCGCAGCCAGCACAATACCAGCCGCAGTACCAGCCTGCGTATGGTGCCGTGAGTCCACAGCCAGTGCAGTCTGTGATGCAGATGCCACAGATGCCTCAGATGCCTCAGATGCAGCAATACCCAGCAACATATTCGGGCTTCTCAGGTGGTGCTTACATGGCAAGTCCAGCCTATGGACAGCCACAGTTAGCACAGTATGGACAGCCGCAACAGGCTCAGCCCCAGCCACAGTACGCGCAGCTACAATACCAACCGCAAGTTCAGCCGCAGCCACTGCAGAGCGGCATGGCAGAAGGAGCTTACGGACAGGTCCTGGCCATAGCTTTGCTGACTGGATTCACACGCGCCATCATACACCCTGTATGCAAGTGACATGTGTGCCACACATGCCACCACATCATGACCAATCTTGAGATGAACTGAACATGCTGAACATTGCTATATTATTGTTGTGTTACCTGCTATTAGCTTCAAATTTTGAGCAGCTCTTTGATGTTGCTCAAGGTGATGCAGCCAGTTGGCCAACAAGCGTACATCTCCCATGGCTATGCAAAGCCTGGAGAGGTTCCGCAGACCTCAGAATCTCAACATCAATCTATGAAGTGAAACAGGTTTTGAATGTTTTTGAATGTTTTTGAAATCTGGAGCAATCATCCAAGTTTTTGCTTCTTTCCACCTTTTCCGTGGTTTGTGATCGAGTCGCCTTTTGATTTGTGCCTTTCTGAAGCAATCAACAAAGCACAGCCCATAGTCACAGACTTGCATGAGTGGCTCTGGATCTTTCATTTCCTCTCATTGTTGGATGCTCCAGAACATTTCTCCCAAAACACATTGGTTTTGAATGGTTTTGATTTTGATGCCTGGATGGTGCATGCAAAGGCACAGAGAACAGTCCTTGGGACTTTTCCCGATCACTGCTTGTTACCGCAATGAGGGCTGCGAGTTGTTTGAACATGTTCGAACATGATTGAGTATGTTTGAACAACATGTTTGATAACGTATGAAAATGTTCGAACATGTTTGCCAACTTGCTTGAACCATCAAAATCAGACGTGACAGTCACATGGCAGTTGTGACATGAGGTGCAGATGCCGCAGGGGGCGCAGCGAGTTGGGACCAACCTGACGCAGGTGACAGGCCCTGATGCTGAGGAAGACGATGACCCCAATCGGCTTCCCACCTTCGTCAAGGCGCAGCATGCGCAGCACTTTGCGCAGAACACGTTGATCGTATTAGTCACCGAAACATACTCGTACAGAAAACATCTATATATCGACTATATATATATATATAATATATTCTATATATGAATATGTATATCATGTGTATATATATATATAAATAAAGACGCTCGATGCATCACAATGCATTCCAGTGTTCCCAGATGATTAGTGTTCAGAACCCCAGTTGATTATTAACATTCTGGATTATGCTATCCACTGTGTTTGAGATACTCACAATCCATCATGGAGCACCCCATTAACCAGCCAGTATAAAAGGACGACAGAGGATTTTGAACACATGCTCAGACGTTCCCAGCACTCAAAATTCGGAAGGTTTCAGGATAGATAGATTTAGACTATGAGTACCATTGGCTTGTGTGTCTTGAAAGCACTCACTTCTTTTCTTCGATGTACTCAACTTAACAGTAGATGCTAGGTTCCGTTATGCTTTCGCATGATTTGGATAGACTTGGTTGCTTGCTGTCACGGTGACATCACGGTGACGTCATGGTGAGGACCGATTTTGTGCAGGTACGCGGTCTTCCAGCAGAGCATGACCCACGCATTGCTCGGCGGCCAAGGCCCAAGAAGAGAGCGCCTGGCATTTGCTGCGCATAGGCAGGTTCCATGCTGGTCCATTCTGCTCCGGTGGAAGCGTAGTTGTAGCCGCGTTGCTTTTAGAGCCATTGGAAATTTGGGCTCCCTACTTGGTAAAGAGCGTAAAGAGATACAAAGAGCATGACGAAGGAGCGTTCTCAAAAAGTTCCAATATGCATTTTGCACTATAACGTGCGGTAGTGACAGTGTTTGTCGTCCAAGTGTTGGCACTCGTACCTTTCATGCTCTCGCAGTATACTCATACCTAGTGTTGATGGTTTGACCTTCAAGCCCTTTCAAACGTGGTCTGAGACAGAGACATGATGATACAAAGAACAGGAACCCGGCAAGGGCCAACGTTCTTGTTCAGCCCCATTCATCGTGAGAGGTTTCAAAGCTTGAAACGCTATACAGTCATATATTGCCCGACAATGTCACTGTCTGCTTGTCAGTCCCTTCAATCTTTATCAATCTTGAATGACTGTCATGCGATGTCATATGCTTAGATTGTAACGTACTGCTGTGAGCAGCCGGCAGGTGGGTGAAGAGGTGATTCAGAGAGACATCCGCAGGATGATTCGATCACGGTGTTTGAGTGGACGTGTTTCACCACTTCCTTGCTGCCCAAAGGCTGCATTATTTCCCTAGGTTCATCTACGTTCCTTCTTGCACCTGTTGTTGTGAATTTCTTTTCGCATCTTCACATCGATTTTCAGCCCAGGGCAGCTAGGTCGCATCAGTTGATCTTAGTTTGGTGGGATGCTTTCATAGGTTTTCTGACCGCTTTTGCAGTACAGAAAGAGAGCAAATTTGATGAACTTTGTATATTTTTTGTCATTGAATCACGTGCTATGAAGATTGATGCAGGCGGTCTGTACACCTATCGGATCCACTAGTAGTATAGGTTTCTTGGTATTGATGTTTGGGATGTCATTGATGCCTTGGTCATTGTACGTCACAAAAGCGTGCTTATTGCAGTGCATGGCCCTACCTCCTCATGGTGGAGTAGTGTAGTGTTGCTGATTTGCAGTCTCGTATTTGCACATAAAGCCCGGCAATGTTGTAGTATTGCGTGTGAGGGGTGCAGCAAACAATGTATCCAAAAGACCAAAATACATTCACGGTGAGCACACTACTGCATCCATTCAGGTGCAAGGCAGCCTACGAAGCCGCCCTGCGAGCAGAGGAACAAAGCGTGAAACACTTTATCCAAAAGCTCAAAGCTATTGAAACTATTGAAACTATGGGGAGCTCAGCGCATCTCCTCCTTTCTTTGCACTGATCGCAAGCCTTCAAACCGCTCCAGTCCTTCTGATAGGAGATTGCATTTGCCGAAGCTGAAGCTGCAACGGACTCAGCTACAATTAGACACACTTAGACTGTAAGATACTGTCAGATACTGCAAGAGTGTGTAAGGATCTGTGAGGCATTTTGTTCCCAATTTGCAGTACTGGTGCTTCTGCCTAGCAGGCCTAGCAGAAGATGGCTTGCCTTGCAACAAAAGTTGGTTCGATTGCATTCCGTATACATTCCGTGCTTTGTATGCTACTGTACATGCTGTGAAACATTCTTGCTTTGCGTCCTTAAGATCTACAGTTGTTTGGATTTTATCCCAGGCCTGGGCTGCTGAGGACGAGTCCGGGAATGTCTGGGATAGAATTAGCACTCGCTTAGGTCTGTTTTTCCGGAGTCAATTTCTCGTGCGATGCTGTTTTCTCTTCTTTTGCTTGCAGTGCCCTACAACTTAAAATTGCTTTGTATGCACTATGCCACGATGCATTAGTATGTTTGTTGCAAGTTGAAGCATCACTTGCATCAATTCTTGAGCTCTGATCATGTCAGGAGGAGCGTGAAAGAGCGGCTGCGAATCCCTCAGACCCGTTGTGGCAAGTTTGATCGAGCTTGAATAAAAATGAACGAAATATGAATGTGCTTCTGAAACTATACCCCCTCGCCTTGTGACCACTAGCACGTAAACAATCCAAGAAGCAGAGCTCCATGCCAAAGTTCCTTTCAAGAGATCGACAAAAAAATCTGAGTGGAGCTTTTTCTTTGTTTCGTCATGACTCATGACCAAGTAATATTGTACCCTCCGACTCTCCTTCCCTTGCAATACACTGTCCATCACTGTCCACTATGCCAAAGGAAGCGGCAGCAGTCAAAAAGCGCAGGCGTCAGTTGAGAGACAATCGCATACAACGCCTAATTCGATCATCTTCAATATGCACAAAAAATGCGAGGTTTGAACTTTGAATAGAATTTTCGATCTTGGTGCCTCCTTGACAGGCGAGGTGGTTGCTGAGCTCGTCAGAAAGACAAGTATCTCTCTTAGCATCTCTTTGCGTCTCTTAGCATCCGCGCCCATTTTGGCAGCCAAATTGGATGGTGCCACGGGCGGCCACGGGCGGCTGTGGATGCCCAGGGCTTGGCTGCCTACTGCGACTCCGATGTATGGCCTTCTTTCCTAGCATAAGATGCCTCCTGACCAACGACATCGTATGTGTTTTTTTCATCATTTTGATACTTCTTCACGATTTTGAACAATGTCAAAGGAATTCAGAAGGCAGTTCGGAGTCTCGTTGTTGCACTCAATGCAATGAAGGAGTCTCGAGTTCCTGTCGCGGTTCATACTTGAACTGCTTTGGAATTGTGGCTCACAAGTACTGGCTTCCTCAATGCTCAATTTAGGGGATACCGCTGCCAGTGGAAGATTGTTTGCAGATTCAAATCTTGAATCTCTTTCTGTCCCCGTGTGCATGCATTTACTGTAACCAAACTCACTCATTCATGCTCCCCAAACCGATTGATTTCCTGGCAGCATGAGTATTGAGCCAACATGTTCCAAAAGGTTTTGTGTCCGCCGACGGGCACTGAATATAAGTTGCAGGACAAAAAGTCTCGCGCCACAAGGCGTACGAATTCAGTTGGCAAGCTTTCTCCTTAAATTGCCGTCCTGGAGTGTATGACGGGAGGGTCTCTGTCGACCCCTTCAATCAAAGGAGATGGAATTTAACGAGTAATTAGTTAGATGAGATTTGATGAGATCAGACCCGAATCCTTTCCAATCGCAACGCAGCAAAAAGTGCAGAGAGCATGCCCCTTTGTCTAACACAAGCATGGAGGGCGACATTACTGGCCTTCACTTCTTTCATATTTTTCATCGCAAGACTATGCAAGGATGGAATTTGCGTTGCGCACCGTTCCTCCCGAAAGACACCTGTGCTTGACTTCATGATCATCTCAGCAGGACAAGATGCAATGCGAACAGTCAAGCACAGCAACAGCTGAATGAGAACCTGATCCATTCAAAGCATATGCAGTTGATTTGTGCGAGCAGGTTGGGCGGCATAGTATATAATTAATCTGACTGGATATAATAAAGTATTATAATTATGTGCATATGTATATATATGTATGTATATATATATACATGTATATGTATATATGTTTATACATATTGTTCGGAGACCACACCGTACAGCTTTGCTGGAAATACTTGGTGAAGTTTGCCAAGATCACAAGTTGAATGAAGTACGGACAGTTCACGCGTTTGTTTGCCAGCACACAACAACTGGCCAGACTACTGCGGAAATGCTTTACCATCAACATCGCTTTTCTCCCGGCATTGCGCGATGGGAGATGAAACACCCGGAGAAAGGATTGGGGCCAGGTTCAATGAAGCAATTCAGTCACAGGATTATTTCTCGTTCTTTATGGGTTTGAAGCATCTTGTTACATTTTGTTGCCAGATTTTCACAAGGGATGCACTGAAGTATTCACCATTCATGCTGCAGGAAGGATGCGAAGCCAGCAGATGCAATGTCTGAGGCTTTTGCAGCTGGCACAATCACCAGCCAGTGATAGCATGCGATGGGCAGAGTTGGACGCAGATAAATAAACTTCACCGCTTGGACATGAATATGACATGGATAGGACATGGATCACAGTGGATATGATTTCGTTTTAGTTCACATGATACTTTTAGTGGTTCAAATTTGCTCGCAGAGCTTCTGGTGGAACATTGCCACTGCTTGACATCACCTCCAAACCAGACCAAACTCTTCGTGCTTAGACCATGGGCCCTGCACAGGCAGCTGCTTCCGCACTGCGGACCTTCCGAGCTGCAGTTTGAAGCTCAGAATCCACGGCCATCTGACAAGCCAGGCATAGGCCGACTCTCACTTTGTTTGCATTACGTATCATTTGTATACCATGCGCATCATTATGCCAAACCTCTTCCCAATAAGGTGGCAGAGGTACAGCGACTCAGTTCTGCAGCTGCGGAGCAAGAGGACAGTTGTCCGAGAATTTCTGAATGGCTGAAGTTGATGTGCACGCACAGCACACTCCACTGTCTTTTTTGTGCCTCAATCGTTGACCACAACTTTCGATTGAAAGGTCTCAAAAGAGTTGAAGGATTGACATTTTGAATGGACAAGCTGTAGAAGACATTTATTAAGTGACAGAAACCTTATTCACATTTCTAGACAGGTGGCAATGTGCTCGTGCTGTACTGTGTTAATGTGGGGTTGGCTGTGGCTCCATACACACAACATGACTGCTGTATTTGGCTCAAGCTGCATGGCTACTTGGCTTAGTTTGCTTTAACTGCCAGGGCATCATGGAACCCTGCGTCACCCCAGGCACCCCAAGCCAGACGATGCTGCCGATGTCTCCTTTTGTTCGACAGCAAAGCCAGGGCAGTGATGGAGGCGTAGTTGTGCGGCGCAGAAGTTTGTGCTTTACTCCTCGCAGTGTCTCCCTACCAATGACTCCAACAGTATCTTACAGTAGAAGACCTTCCTTCACTGGCAGCAATGGCAGTGGCACTGGTGTGAGTCATGTAACTCCACATGGATTCCCAGTTTACACCAAGTCTGGCAGTATGACCATTCCAGCAGCCACCTCGGCCACTTCAGCTTCGCAGTGGTCATGTGGAGCCAATCTCATTCCTCAGACGCCAAAAGATGCCTTTCATGCCCTGCAGATGGGCAACTCTCGCTCCGTCAAAGGAGTTCGCCGATTTCCAGCGCCTGCCACGGGGCCTTTTGCTACGATTGTTGCTTGCACTGACTGCCCCAGAGCTGCGGAAGCCATCTTCGATGCCCAGCCTGGCTCGCTTTTCGTGACAACGCTTCATGGATGCTATGGATGCTCAGAAGGCTGGACCGTGCTGCACCGTGCTGGACCACTCTGCAATGGCAAAACAATGTCCACTAATGCATGATCAACCATGTTGCCTAAAATGGATGTCGCAAACCCATCTACCGGTACCGTTCAACACCTCCTTGATCTCCTTGTGATATTGTACGTTGGGCTGTTGCGACATGTGATGCATTGTGCATAAGAAGTGCAGTGTGCATGCATGGGACTTTAGGAAGCCTTTGCTGTTTTTTTGGTCACGTTGGCAGGTTTGCTGAAGAATCTTGAGCTGAGCACCGAACTTGGAAGCAAATTCATCCTTGTCATGGGGCACAAACAGTGCATGGCTTTGCTACGTGCGTCTGAACAATTCTTTGCGGATGGAGAACCACAATTCCCCACACTGCGGCAGGCTGCTGAAGACATGGGACCTTGGGCAGATGCAGGCTTTGTCTGCGAGCGTGCAATGACCCTGAACGTCATCCAGACAATTCAATTCCTGCTAGCATCAAGTGGACGATTGAGGGAGCGGGTGAAGAATGGCAAGCTTGAAATTCACGGTGGCATGCTTGATCCCTTCTCCGGAGTTGTGCACTTTATGGGTCCAGTGCCAGGACTAGCCAGTGCCCAAACCACGGTGAGGAATTGAAAACAGTGATAGAATATTGGTCAAATGAGAGTTAAAAAGGAGAGCTAAGCAGTTGGGAGCAATGGAGCTATGTGACAACGGATAGTTGAGACACACATAATTAAATTTAGATGGAATTACGATCATCGTGATTGTCCTTATCGTAGTTGCCAGCCTGACGTTTTATCGTGGTTTTCAAATTTCGTGGATACCAGCTAATGTTTTTGTCAACATCCCCTCATTCCAGGACAGGCAAAGTTCCTGAAGGACACCAGTGGGCCGACTGAGGCTGAAGTTGAGACTGGAGCCACTGAGACCGCTGAGACTTCTGAGACTGCAATCTGTGAGAAAGCTATATTTCTCCCGCCATTTGAGGCTGTGGAAAAGGCCGGAGATTCTCAAGCATCGCAGGAAACTGGCACGGAGGGCACTGGTCCGGGAACTGATTGTGGACAATCAGATCCAGCTTCTTCATGGTCTACAGATGTTCTGAGGCGAGAGTCCAAAGATAGCAGTGAAGCTGCATCTAGTGGAGGGTGGCTGGCCAAGCCTGATGGCACAGCTGAGCAGACTTCTGAAGCTGATGTGAAGCCTGTTGAGCCAGAAGAGTCTCAAATCTCTCAGGAGTCCTCTGCAACCACTGATGCACCTTCTCACATTTCTCATGCTTCTGATCACTCGGAGCACCTAGACTCTCTTCCAAATCCTCCAGGTCGCTCCAATGTGACAGAGACAGCAGAGATGGCTGAGATGGCAGAGATGGCAGAGACGGCAGAGACGGCAGAGACGCAAGATGAACTTGGAACAGCTGCAAGAGCTGACGCAGAGGCGGAAGGTTTGGAAGGTAAGGAGGGAAGCTCAGAGGCGAAAGAGGCGACAGAGGATGGAGAAGTCCTTTTGGGTCCATACTTTTCTGTGGCTGTTGATGTGTGGAGACTTGGTGTGCAACAATGCTGTATGGCAGTATGCCTAGGAGTTGTTTCCACGGCTTGTACCCTGTTCTGTTCACTTGTGAAAGCCATGCTCTGGCATGAAAATTGATTTTGTCATATTTGGTCATTTGTGGATCCGGACGGAGTCTTACATTTGCTTCCTGCTGTTTTGTTCTTTATATGTCTTGACAAGAGGCAACAAGCTGCATCCAAGGATGGGCATAACAAGGAGTCGTGGAGTTCAGCTGTTGTGGCAAAATTTGCTGGAACGATTGAGCTGAGAGCAACGCGCAGTGTGAGACTGGTTGGAGCAATTTAAGTTGAGAGTCAGGCATGCAATACAGAACTATGCTTTACGATCCACATAGTGCAAAACCATTCATTTCAAAGTAGACCTCGAAGTCACAGGATCAACAAACCAATCAGAGATAAGCAGGTGGTTTTCTCCCAGTTCTGCATGCGGGCTGTGTAGAAACGGGACATGAGTCATGAGTCTCTTGGTGCAGAGGGTGGCTGGATTCGTTTCTGGGAAGCATGCAGGCCGCAAGGCATTGCAAGGCATTGCGTGGAGCCCAACGGTGCCGAAACACCCCTGCACCATGTAGTCCGGCACTGCCCGGTGTACAGGTTTGAAGTTCCGAGTTTAGAGACGAGCTCAATATGTTCGCGTCTACTGAACACAAGGGGCATTAGGCGATGGCGCCAATGAGCAACAAAGCCATACAAAGCCAAGTCCAACTCAAATACCATGGGAAAAAATGGTTTCTCTGCCTACACTGCACTACCTGTGCAGTGCAATTCTCATGACCATGGCCGACGAAGCAGAGGAGGCATGGCTGCCAGGTCCCAATTTGAGACAATTACTACACTATCATTAATATTGCTATATAATCTATTGTTAAGACATTAAATCATCTCAGATTGCCTTGTGGCCAGCTGACTTGCCTGAACAATCCAGGAAGGATCTGCAATCGATGAGGAGGTGGAGCCTTAATGGGAGTTGTAAGATTGAGAGTGCTATCCACCGGAATCATGGCTATCTATTGATACAATTCAAATAAATCTATATAAATTTATTGATTTGGTTCTTGCAGTGTTGTTCAAAAGTATCAGGAGCTTCATAAGACGCACCCGTTTCCGAATTTCGCTGTGGCAATTTGGTTTTGGCCAATCATCTGAGACAATGCGCAGGCCATGAAATCTGCGAAAGCCAGACTTGAAAATGCGATGAAGGCAGCAACGACACTTGGCCAAATATGCGACTAATGTGTGACTGTGTTTCAGATGGAAGATTGAGCAGCTTGGCAACAGGATCTCGAAAAGACCTTTCGCAGGAATCTTCAATTGATCAGGAAGGATCCTCAAGAAAGATCAATTGATCTATTGATAGAATCGAGATCTCCCGAATCAGTTTTGCCAAGCTTGACAGAGCCAAGGCTTGCTGGAGTCTCGGAGTCCACACTTCTTGAGGCCGGGGCCGAGCTGAGCTTTTCTTCAAGTGTATCTCCCTTAGGGTTGTCTGCTTGAAGTGGAATTTATGTGCATGATGATATGCAAAATCTATCGAAACCTACTCTTTGTGCGTTTGTGTTTGTGGTGTTTGTCATCACTGTATTCCATGAGACACATCTGCCTATGCTTCAGAACTTCTCGGAATTTTCAGCGGGTGCTGGGCGATAGGGGCCTGGTTAGAAAACAGGCCAGTGCTCCAGAAGAAGCGCCTGAGCAGCCGAAAGTTGCAGAGGCCAGGAGTGCAAGCCTTCGCAAAAGCATGTGAAGCTGTATTGTACAAGTACATGAATAGAATATCTATGGCTATATATCTATATCGTTCATTATCATTCTATATCGCTATATATATATATATATACACATGCTATCGCTATCTATCGCTCTCTCTCTCTCTCTATATATATATATATATATAGCGGCGGTGTCCATCGAATCAGATCCGTTCGGACGCCAAGTCCCAGAGAACTACTTTTGATAATTTTTGATATGTTTTCATACTGCAAATGAGACTCATGCATGTGCCAATCTTTGACGCGATCCATGGCCCTGCCGGGAAATGGGAACGTCAAGCGACCATGTGACTGTACATGGGCCACTGTACAGAGTGGACAGACAAGCATGGCCATTGAACTGTGAATGCATAGCAATTTGCAAGCTCCACTGTAGTTTTCTAGAGCGCACAGAGATTGGTTGATGGTTTTTCGTTGAAGCATGGCATGTGTGGACATTGAAATTTTGTTGAAATGTGGTCTCTCCTTTTCATAAAGTCCTGCTCTGGAATCCCATGCGCTTCTGGCAGAGAAGGTCTTCCTATGTCCTGTTGGCTGTAGATTTTAAACATTGCTGGAAACTAAATGCCAATGTTTTCCTTAGTCAGTGAATGCCTTTGATGCTTTTAATGCCGTTAACATGAATGATATATATATATATATAACACATGATTTTGTGCATATTTGCTCTCAAGAGTTTCTGGGCACTTGCCAGAGTTGCGGGCAGGGTGACCTGAAGAACGGGTCCAAAGTTGAGATCCATGGCTTGGAATCTGAAACTGGGAAGCAACTGAACGGGCAGGTGCGGAGAGGACACTGCGATTCGGAGCAGTTGATGCGCTCACCGAATGTGATGCACTTTGCACAGTCTGGAGTAAATCTCTCATCTGGTTCACTATGGAATCTTTCTGTATATGTGTTGTCTTGGATGAAAATCATTTGCTCTCTTTCCTGTGATGCAAAGCCCGGCAAGGCCTTTGCACTCTAGACTCAGATTGTAGAGACGCTGTGGTACTCGGGCTTCTGTGCAGGTCGGAATCATCACAAGCTTTCTTGAGGAGAAGGGCCGCTACCAAATCAGTCTTGCAGACAAAGTTGTCAGCATCAGGCCGTCTGTTCTGAACCCACGAGAACTGTTTGAGAAGATATCGCATTGATGCATCTTCTCATTCTTTTCTGATTGTTTTTTGCTTATTTGGAATAGTATCAGTACACAGAGGCAGTTGAAGTAGACAACTTGCATTCCAGGCAAGAGATCAAACGACTTGGTTTGGTGATGCGACCACCCTCTTTCACAATCCTCGTAATCCTTGTACGATTCTTGTCATTTTTTAAGCGCCTTTGCAAGACCAGAGAATCTTCAGCTGCTGCCAGCTGCAACGGGTCAGAAAACGCCAAACCAAACAGGCAGGATCAAGACCAAGTAGATCTCCAGTAGAAGCTTGTTGTACCACTCAGAAGCCATTCGGATTGACAAGGCCTCTTCTATGATTCACAATCATTCAACGTGATTCGTTGTCGCATCATGGCGGATTTTCTCAATTGGGCTGTCTCACACGTTGGGCAGGTGCTGAATCAACATTTCAAGTTGGCGATCGAGTTGAGGCATTTCCATAGACATGTTGTTGCTACGTGTTAAGGCTGTTAAGATACCAAGAGTAAGTTGCAGCCTAGGAAGGCTATATTGGTGGGTCCCCCGCGGGTATGCAATCAAATATAGAGGATGTTTCCGAGGCTTCTTGCTGTTTCACGGGCATGCTGTTGACACTGTCAGCAAATACTTTGAGAAAAAATGCCGGAACCCCCGAAGCAATGCCTTCCAGCCACCCTGAGGTGAATGGCCTTGAGTCCGAAGCGGGCAGGACAACTGTTTGAAGAGCAAACTGCTCCACGGTGAAGACCCAAAAAGGATAAAAAAGGGCTTATTTGATCTTATTTGAAAGTGTGGGCCGAGAAGGTTGGTGATAAATTTATCAGCAGAATGAGTACCTGAGTACCGTACTGTAGATTCCTTAATTGTGGGAGCTAGAAGCAGGAAACTCAACGAACGCGTCGGCGTGACGAAGGAGTTTCTCGCAGACAAGGACAGAGATGAGCGATTGGTTAATCTCGTCTTGCATTCTTCATTCCAACGCTGCATGTTCAATGACATGTTTCATTCTAGCAGTATACATACATATTCATCATATTTAATGGTTTCTATGAGGATTTGTTGACGGTAATTGTTCTGATGTTGAGTGTTGCGAGCGCTTCTTCAGGGTCGCTGGACGATTGAAATGGAAGACACCAAGGAGGTGGTATCTGTCAGGCCAGCATCGAAGAGACACCTGATGGGTGCAAACATTTTTTCCATCCTATTTCGGATGACCATCCCATTTGACAAATATTTTCACGGGGTTGAAACCGACCAATCAGATATGCGATGGAATTCCATGTATTTTGTCTTCTGCATCTGTTTCTGTATTCAATTTACTGTACAGTATATATGCTGTACAATAATACGCTGTACAACAATGTACTGCATAATAATATGCAGCATTATATAACATGAGTGTATATACATACATGGAAATAGATGACTTGTCTCCGTCTCAGTTGGACGGGCTGAGGCCGAGTAACATGACTTTCGTCGAAAAGGCTTCAGAGGGCTCCTCCAGCACGGATCTCAGTGACCTGGATAACCACTGCAGCTGGGGCACTGGGCAATGAAGCAGAATAGCTCAGGTGTACCGCGTGAACTGAACACACAAGATAAATCATGATAGTTACTGATAGTTGTACATTAATATATGTGTATATATCTATTATACTATATTCTACTATATTGTACTATATAATCTTGTCTTGTATTATATTATATTATACTATATTATATGATATGATATTATATTGTATTATATCATATTATATCATATTATATTATATTACATTATATTATATCATATTATACTATATTGCAGAAAATGTATATTTGTTATATTACATGATATTATATCATTTTTCATTATAATTATATTATATTGTATTACATTATATTGTATTATGGTACATTGTATTATATTACATTATATTGCATTATATTACATTATATTACATTATATTATGCTACATTATATTCTTATATGATATTACACTATATTATATTTTATTACATTATCGAAGGAAGTTTAGAAGTGAAACTTCCGACAATATGGACAGTTGAAAAGCAGAGGTGAGAAAAGTCAGAAGTGAGAAGATCAGAGATGAAGAA
>BGPT01001267.1:48416-95628 GCA_003297045.1 Symbiodinium sp. clade C Y103
CCATCAGTGGATCTGCTCTGCCATCCATGACTCACAACAACGAACCTCTCCTATAGGTTTCCTATTCTGAAACTTCCGCCACCGCCTTGTGCGGTACTAGTATTATAATTGTATTGTATTACATTAACAATCTTGTATTGTAATGTATTGTATTGTATTGTATTGTACATGTATACAATACGAAATATAGCGTAAAGAACTCCAACTTGATTGCGAGAACCCGGGATTATGAAGGTTTCCTTCACACAAGTGAGCGTGCGCAGTACCTGATGCAGGCTCGAGTTCATCTGGCTCCGAGAAGGAGCAAAAACCCAAAAAGAGAAAGAGATCGTCAGCGAATCCTGAAGAGGACCACGTTTGCATCAACCATCAACATTTGCATCAAGCAAAGCCGGTCGGATATGCCTGCTGTCACATATTTACTGCTTCCTACCCATGGGACAGCATTCAAGAACCTTCCAGGGAACTTTGACAAATTGGTTCAGGCCCTAGAAGCCATGCTGAAGGGCGAGCGGGTTCGATCTGATAAGAAGAAGAAGTCTGCCAGAGATGCAGGCCCACGTGCAGCCCAGTGGGGCCCAGTGATCCGTGACATTCCGTGACCACTAGGCTACTACAGTGGGAATTCTAGGCTACAGTCCCAGACACTCCAAGAGCCAATGACGACAGATTGCTGAAACGTTTGTGGCAGAAGGCCAACCCCCGTAGATAGATGAATAGAGAGAGAGAGAGAGAGAGAGAGAAATACAGATGTAGGCACAGAACCCGGGACGATGGACATGTCGATACGTGCATACTGAGATGGCTTGCAGCTCCAATGACTGTGCTGCCTTGAATCCTCAGGTGCTGCAGCTGCATGGGCGGCCCAGGCTCAAGAGGTGGGGAGATCTGGGGAGCCGAGTGCTCGAAGCAAACCCAAAGCCACAGCACTGCCACAGCACTGCCGCAGCACCACAGCACCGAGATGTCTCAGCATGTCTCGGCCAAGGCGGACAACGGGCCTCTGAAGCCTGGGGACGTTGTAGAGGTGCATGGCCTCCAGTCAGCGGGTGGCAAGGCGAGGCTGAAATTTGCTGAAGCTGGACAAGACTGCAGAAGGAGAATCAGCTGCTGAGCAGCCCCGTCAGAGGGTCGCAAGAAAAGATAAGAAACAGATAGAATCTCAGATAGAAAAAGTGCTGAAGTCGTTATGCTGACATGATACAACGAGTCTCCAAAACTCCAAAAGCAGTGGTACCACATTCAGCATGCGGCATGTGGAGCTGTCGATTTAGTAAATGTCAGTCTCGTCTTTGTCACTTGAAGTCATTCCCACGTTACTTCCCTTGAAGCATTCGCAGGCGCTAAACGGCAAGCGCAGACCTTAGCTAGCACAAGCATCAAAATAGCCGCGCAAATTGAAACTGGGCTAAGTGATTTTTGCACAGCAATTCAAAACATGTTGGGTCCAAACAGGTACAGCCGAACAACATCAAACAACCCGTTTCATCTTTCTGCACAGGAGTGGTTTGATCACAAAGTGGGACGAGGTCAAGGCTGGAAGTGACACGAAGTGACTGACCATGGCCACATAGATGCAACATATAGATCAGACATCGGTATGGCATCGGTTTTGGTCACAGTTATTTTGGAATCCTGAAAGTGGGACATAAACCTGTTGTGGTGTTTTCCTTTGAGTTGTGTCGTGGTGGGAGTGACTGAGTGACTCAAAGACACAGATCCCTTCAGGGCCGATTTCAAGTGGAGCTGGGCATGGCAAATCTGCAAAGTCTCAAGCCAGAGAACCTGAAGCGCACTGTGGAAATCTCAGCATGCAATGTGTGAGCAAAGTATTTTGAAAACAGCGAGAGAAACAACATGAAACAAAGGTCAAGAGTCATTAAAAACACCATCAAGCATCAATCAAGACTACTATCTAGCCATGAATTCGATTTGTTTTCAAGAATCCACCAGGGAACCGGAGCCTTCTAAGGCAAGCTGCAACCTTCCAAGATCTTCCAAGATGTTTCATGTGTTTGGATGCTTTTGTGCAGTTCAGGTGGCCAGCGGTCAAGCTCAGAGGCCTCACAATGACGATGGATGTATCTGGGTTGCATCATGTTGGGATCATGTTGCATCCAAGTTTGGTATGAGACATGCACTGCGGAGAATCAATAAGGACAGTGACCCCATAGTGACTGAGTAGGATAGAGCCTGTTATATATATATATATAGATAGTAGATCAGAATGAATCAGAACGCATTGCATGTTTGCATTTGTTGCATTTGTTTGCATGTTTCATCCGCCAAGGCGGAGAATTTGGAGATTACTCTGGGAGCACCGCGGGCTACACATTGCTATAAGAGCTCCAAAAAGATGCGATGCTTAATGACGATCGCTCTGGCCAAGTGCTGGCACCAAGATCACAGACTGAAGGAATCTTAAGGACAGGATAGCCACAGGATAGGACAAGGAGAATTGAACTGTGGCAGAAAAATGAAGAAAAGGGAAGAATCTGGAAGAACGTGTTGAAAGTTCCAGTCACGATTCATGCGCAATGATGTCCAAAAACACGCGTGCATGCAAAGGGTTCAGGCTCAAGCTCTATGCAGTTTCTTTCCCGTCATGGACATGGATTTAAATTGGCTGGCAAGCGAAGAGGAGTTCGAGGATAGTTTGCACATAGCTGGTTTGAGCTTGCATGACAAATGGATTTGGAGCAGCTTGCAACGTCAACCTTCTACTTCTGAGGAGCTGAGTTGGAGATCGCAGGGAGATCAAACGCATTAATTGATTGATTGATTGATGTTGCCAGTCTTGATGGTTGTTAGTGGCTAGGGTGAAGACTGTTAATTATTGCATTGTGAGTGTTGTCATGTTCCGCAGCCGAAGCATTGCGCCGGGAGATAATTGTTTTCAGTCTCCTGTCGGTTTGCTGTCTCCTTCCATTTTAAAACCCATAAGAGGTACGCAGATACTTCCTTGGCATAAGATGGCATAAGAAGGGTGTTCGCCATGGGCACAGCTTCGCTTTCTTCTCCTATTGCGAAAGTATATATATATATACACATTAAAGTTGACATGTGCATAGTAGGTGCACCGTAAGAGCTTTGTGACAGCCGTGACAGCTTCGCTTTCTTCTCCTATTGCGAAAGTATGTAAATACATGTACATATATTATCACGAAAGCTAGCTTGCTAGCTGGAGTTGGACCGGTTTTGGGGCCCCCTGGTTGCACATGATTAATCATGTCGAATGTGTATCCCCCCCGGCTCAAACCCCGCTGCGTCCATCCCGCTGGGTTTCATCTGTGACCACGCGTTCGCATGCCCACGCGCACACACACACATAATATTCACCAGTGTTGTGAATGTAATGCGCCGCAATGTAATGCAATCTACATGTAAAACCTATCTAATGTAATCTACTGTGCCACAATGGAATCTAATCCAATGCAATCTAATCTAATTTAATGCAATCTAATGTACAGTAATCTAATCGAATATCTATATAGTCAATCTATGTAATGTAATGCAAATGCTACATGTAAATGTAATGTAATGTAGTATAACGTAATCAGAGACCAACTACTTGGATCTTGCATTCCTTTTCCTCAAGAGGTCTGCGTGAAAACATGTCTTGGCGAGGGAGGAATAGAAGATGCACATCCTAAGATTCCCACACATTTCTTCTTCGATGGATGTATGCACTTGAGCTACCACATTCTAAGACTGGGCCATTTGGAGAGTGGATATATATGATATATATTACGAAAGCCAGCCGGGAAGCTGGCTAGTTGCTTTTTGCGAACGAAGTGAGAATAAGGGGTCTGGGGGGACCCTTTGCCGTGGTAGGACTTTTTCTTGAAATTAGGTGGTGTTTATGGTGTGCATGGGAAGACTTTTTCACGGTAATGTACCAGGTGGCAAAGAGGTGACGGTGGGGTATCCATTCTCCGCTGGTCGGCGATTTTGGGGTACCCGTTGGTGACGTTTTGGGGTGCATGCGATGCACGATTCTCTGCGAATTTGGGTGCGTGTTCGTGACTTTGGGGTGCATGTGCTGCAGGATTTTATCATGCGTAAAGGACATATTGTGGGTATATATGACATGCAGCAAACAAATTAAGACCTGTAGGCAACAAGATATCGATGAGCGAAGCCCAACGGCGGATAGGGTCCGTTGGGGTTTCTTCGGCTTCGCAAAATGTAATTGTAACATTCTATCTGTCATCCTTTCTGGCATCTATCCTGGCAACTACATTCTATCTGGCATTTATTGTGGCGTTCTTTTTGGCGTTCGATCTGTGCCGCAGGATTTTATGACGCGTAAAGGACATATTGTGGGTATATATGACAGCGCAGCGCATGAAGCCCAAAGGCGGATAGGGTCCATCCTGTCTGCCATCTTTTCTGGCAACTACATTCGATCTGGCATTTCTTGTGGCGTTCTTTTTGGCATTCGATCTGAAATTTGATTTTGGCATTTTATCTGGCATCTATCGTGACATTCTCTCTGACATGGGCAACCACATTCTATCTGGCATTCATTCTGGCGTTCGTTTTGGCATGCTATCAGAAACTCTGTTCTGGTATTCTATGTGGTAGCTCCACTTGACATTCTATCTGACATACGTTCTGATATCCTATCTGACATTCTATGTGGCATTCATTTTGGCATTCTTCTTGACATTCTATCTGAAATCCTTTTCTGGCAGTCTATGTGGCATCTACATTGGGCATTCTATCTGGCAAAATTTCTCACACCCTATCTGATTTTCTATCGGGTCTCCAGTCTGGCATTTTCACTAACATTCGATCCGAAATTCTACTCTGACATTCTATCTGGCATCTATCTTGACATTCTCTCGGATATGGGCCGCGAGAGCTGACGCGCGGGTCGGCAGGGCCGAGTGCGATCTGGAGCGCGCAGTTGATCTGGAGTGCCCAGTGAGTTCAGGGACTTGCAGTTGAGGAGCAGGGGAAGGGGAAGAAGGAAGAGATTCAGCGCCGCTGATAAAATCCAGTGACCCTCACCTGGCAAGTGAAGAATCAATGAGCCAAAAGTTTTGGCGACAGGTGTGAAGCTGCTTCCCAAAGCTGCAGCCAAAGCGCTCGCACGGCGACTGCTGCGCGCAGCCATCGTCAAAATGGGATGCTGGCTTTCGTTCCCCTCTTCTCACGTAGTTTTACAAATGGATTATAGAAGTATAGTATCGATATGTCGCTAGGCAGATGGAGATACTTAGATATATTCATCATAGTCACGCTATATAATATATGGCAATTGTTCGCAAGGTCCGTGTAAAGAGTTTTAATTGCGAAAGCCGTTCATGTTATGGTGGAACCTCGTGAAAGTTTTTTTTCGAGTTCGTGAAAGTAAAATTTTATTCGCGAAAGTTTCGCGCAAGTTGGATACTATCAACTACCATAAATTCACTATAAGATGCATAGTTTAATGTATTTCCTTGCAGGATTGTTTCTTTGTGATGCTGTGAGTACCAGGATCCAGGACCCCGTGTAGAACGGCTAGCATTTTGGTAGCAGGCTTTTTCTTCACAAGTAGCAGCCGAGCTTCCAAAGGTGAGCCTTCGCAACAGCCAAATACCATGGTCCTGAAGCACATCCTTGGACTTGCCGCTGGTACTGCCTAACGTTGCTTTCTGAAGTCTCAAGAAACCAGCACCAACTGCAGCAGCCAAGCTTCCAAAAGTGAGGCGTTGCGAGAACCAGACGCCAAGGCCCCTGGCGCTTGCTTTTCCTATGATGCGCCCCGTGCTGATGGCTTTATTAATGGGGTCTGCGGAGAGGGTTCTTTTCGCGAAAGTTTCCGCGAAAGTTCTGCGAAGGAGCGGGCGAAAGTCAAAGTTGATTTTGAAGGGGGTGGCCCAGTAAGCCCTGCAAAAAAGATTGCCGATTGCCTAATCAGTAACAATTCGTCCTGAGAAGGGATTTCGCGATGCCAGCCGCATGTTTACAAGGCTATTAAGAAGTGACCCGTGATAATTTGGCGTGCTTTGGTAGGTGACGAATGAATCTCCAGAAGAGGCATTGTTGCCCAACATGGGTTCCGCGAAAGATAAACATGGAGATCGAACATTTTTATTCGTGAAGAATGGCCGTTCCCGGATCAGGGAGTTTTGAACAAATCCCATATAGAATATGTCATGGACAGGAACAGGGACGGAAAGGCCGAGGAAAGGAGGTTCAATCAAATGGTTGCAAAGTGGCTCAACCGAAGCGTGTTCGGTTGGGGCGCTTTGTATTTGGAAGCGCATTCGGTTGGGGCACTGTATTTGGCAAGTAGGATGCTAGGAGCGTAATGTTAATGTTGACGCTGGCGTGCTAGGATGTCAGGGGGAGGGTTGTGGAATGATTATGGTGAATGCGAGCTAGCATCATGACACACTGCTGTTAGCGTGTCAGCAACATCGAATGGTAGGCCACATATTCTCTCAATACACATCTCTCCTTGCCCAACTAGCTTTCGTCCCCTTCCCTTTGGCCTCAAGTGATTTTACTGCGCATAGTAAGAGCTTTGTGTAAGAATGCTGGTATCAAACGACACATTGACATAGACAATTACCACCCCAGGTGTTCCTGGGGCCTGCCCTTCTGAAGCGTTTTTTCATGGTACTTCAACTCTTGCAGCAATTCAAGACTTTTCAAGTAGGGGCGTGTCCAGATGTGTCCATATGTGTCCAGTGTGAGGAGCCGAGAAAATGGAACTGCATACTTTGCAAAATGCTTTGGCCTGAAGTTCTCCTGTGGCCTGGGCGAATGAAGCTTCGCATTTCACAAGAGGAGAAGTTTGGAACGGGGGCGACGAGGCTTTGTAACCGCTTGTATGGTTCTGTCCTGCCAAGGCGCTTATTGTCAAGCACTTTTCGTTTGAGCATGATGTAGCAATGGTGCGAACTAACGTTCGCACAAACACATTACAAATGCATCAATAGATCATTCAACATTTTGCCTATTTGCCTTCAAATTTTATCATTGTCTGATTGCACTGCATCGATTCTTGTATTATGTACCATGTTGATTTTGTCAGCACACTAGAACTCACAAAGCCAAGTGCCCTGGCAAGTCCACTGGATCAAACTACCGTTTACGAATCCCTTTACAGTACTTGAATATTGTCAAAAACTACTGGCCATCTCTTGGAAACTGTTGATGTAACCTCCGTTTTGTGTTGGTTTGCTGTGAGGATAAGAAGTAGGCAACGTAGATTTTAGTTTTCAAATGTTTTCAATAGGACTTGGGGTTCATGTGCTGGAAAACCAGAGTAGATTCAATTCCGCACCTAACAAGAAGTAAAAACCACTACAGATACTACAGTATCAAAAATGCATTGTCAGGAGGTGCATGCGCTAACAGGGGCACTTTCTGCACAGGGCTATATCCTTGACAGCAGATATGTTCGCGGAGTTTACTTCTCTGTTGGGACGCTCATTTTGAGCATATCAGACGACCTGGAACCCCTGGCAGAGTTTTTGCCTCCATCTTTGTGTCCGGCATGCTGTGTCACTGTCCAGAACAAGCCGCGAGCAGATTCCGAGATCAGCAACTCTATTTTGGTAAAATCATCGTCGGTAGATCTTCGGAATGTCCCAATGAGAATTGCTTTGGACAATGCTCAAAATGTTTTCTCCCATGAGGGTGACGGCATGATTTTGAGTGAAGAGATGCTGGAGTTGGGTTTTGGTCGTCGGGCGTTGCGTCTACTTCTCCCATCCGCAAAGTCAATGTACAGCTCCTTGCGGCAGGGAGTTCCTGGTTGTTCCATTGATTACCTGCCAGCAGCAGCAGCAAGGCTGACAATTGTAGTGTACCCTGCCAGTTTGCACATTCAAAAGCAACGCGACACTCCGGCTTTGAACTCCTTTGAGGTAGCAAACTGGCTTTCTTCTGCTGCAAACTGCGATATTGTGTCCTGTGAAAACACTAATACTCACCTTGTTGTTGCGGAGCTTGCGAACATTGACTCCTGGTATAGAGCCTTGGCGCTGAATGGCGAAGTCTGGCAGAACACAGTCATGAATGTCCGAGGAACAGAACTAGAGATAGCGAACGCTAATGCTAACCTCAGACAACATCGACGCTTCAGTCCAGCAACAAGACGCATCATGCTTCACTGGTTCAGGGCCCTTCGTTGCCTTGGGGTAGTAGCAAAAAGTTTGGTGGTGGCCTTTTTAGGCGAGCCACCAATCATAGTGCCAAATGACATCGCTTCAATCGAAGAAGCTCTGAAAACATCCAAGGATATCATCATTGCAGCTGGAACTTATGAGCTTCCTCGTGGTTTGACGATATCCTCAGCAGCCGATCTAACAGGTGATGGTGAGGTATTGTTGCGTCTAGGTTCTGAGGTTCTAGTCCAGTCAAAATCTGGAGCAAACTTTCGCAACCTGCACTTTGTGGCATCTAATGTGCGCGCAGTCATCTCTATCCGCTCATCCTATTTGGTTGCCCTTGGTCGTGGCTATAGAGCCTACTCAGATCTAACGCCTATTGGAAGCAAGTCAGCTTTCGCTTGTTGCAGCTTCGGTCAGTTTGCAGTAAACCTCACGAAGTGCAGGATCCAGGGAGGACACCATTCTGTCGATGTGCGGGGTGGTGATGGCGTACGTGCCCGCACAGGCAAGAGGCTGCGTGGATCATCTAGACATCCCGCGCTGCACCATCACGAGGCAGATGGACTTGACTTTGGTCGTTGGCTGGAGCATTGCAGAAACTACGGAGAAGACCAAGAACCCCAGATTGAGTTCTCGCGCAAGTCCAATGCCTATGTTCCAGTGTGGAAGCCTCATAAGATGACGTTTGTGAGGATGATCGATTGTGAAATCTCGAATTCCAGAACAGAGGCTGTCAATGTTTGGAGAGGTGCTCGTTTGGAGATGATTCGTTGTTGGATTCACAGCTGTGGCCAGGGTGTAAGTGTGAGCCACTTCCTAACCCCCAAAGATCTTGGAGTGTTCAAAGAGTTTCAGGTCACGCCCCACGTTTCAATTCGGGAATGCTTGTTCGAGAACATCGCCAAAAAAGATTGGTCAAGTGCAATATCGATTGGACGCTTTGTGACTATGGGTCACGGCGAGTCCTCGTTGACGAAGACACTTCCAAACCGAGGGAACGCTGGGCTCAATGAACAAGTTGGTTTGGTCGTAGAACTTTTTCACAACACACTGTGCATACCTCAGGACATCATAGGCATCATTGATCGTCTTGGGAACCAGCCCAACAATCACATAGCAGCTACGGCATTCCTGCTCGGCTCGCACGAGCTTAAGTTCATCACGGTTTGCGAAGGAAACTTTACACAGACTGACACATTGTCCAAACTAACATGCAGAATCACTTAGAACAATGCAGATTATGATGACATGCCAAATTACCTCTCATTTTGCAAGACTCAGGCGCTTTTGCAGTGGTGGTGTGACAGCTTACGAGTCCAATTTGCTTGCCCATGGCAACAAAGCAGAAGACATCAAATATGCAGCATTCCACATCTTCAATGGTGTCGCAAGTCTCGAGGAGAATTGGATAAACGGGGCATCGAACATGTGGGAACCTATTTGGCTAAAGCAAGCTAACAACATCTACAACCAATAATTACACTCTATTACTATGTTACACTAGTTGAATCTAATTGACGAATTGAACCCAGTGCAGTCCTTGCGCGGCAAAGCAAGTTGCTGCTGGTGAAGAACCTAAATATGCGGCTGTCAGTTGATTGAAGAATTTTTACAAAATAAATGAAGTGTAGCTGTAGCATGTCGTTCAACAGATTCCGAACTGGGACCGAGCTGGCGGAGTGATGCATCCTTAGTCAAATGTGGACTTCTTGTCGTTGCAATTGAATGCACCTGATGCCATTGATGATGTACTACGTACCAAGTCGCAAAGTCGTTGTGTTTTTGTTATTTTGGCTTTGTTCCATGCAGTTTTGCATTTGGGAAGAGTCGTTGCGAAACAGGTGTGCCGTGCAGTTCTGCGTCTTGAAGTATGACAGAAGTAATCTTATTATAGTCAAGTGATTTAGTCGCATCTATTTTGCTTAAATGACTGCTTGCCTATGGGGAAACCATTTTGGGTCGCATCGATTCATCAATTTTGGTGCAGTTTAAGGGTGCTTTTGCTGTTTCTTGTTGTATAGATCATGTCTCATTTTATTAATAGTTTTAAAGTTTTGACCGCAGCATGCTCTTTGTGTGTGTGTGTGTGTCTCTCTTTCCCTCTCTCTCTCTCTCTATCGCTCTTTCGCTTTCCTTTCAGATCGCTGCTAGACTGCTCGTAGACTGATCACAATGCTACACAGATCCCAGACCTTGCTGCTAGCTTGCTGACTTCTGGGGCTGCGGCTGTCGCGGTGGGTGCTTTATTCTCCTGCCTTTGTGCGGCCGTGTCTCTTTGGTCATGTTTGGACCTCGTTTGAACCTCGTTTTGGTCACCCCTTTTTCACGACAAGTGGACCATTCCTGCAATCCACAACCACCAGCACAGACAGCTTCCTGTGCTACTGCTGCTGCTATGCTCTGTGTCTAGTATGCCAATGTGGTTTACGTAGGACAAAGCAGAGGAAGTTTCTTACTAAGAGAAGTCAACTGGACTTTGCCAACCATGCCAGAACATTTACAGCAAGTCTATGATAGTTTATGTGAAACTTCTGCAGGAAAACGAGATCAATCGATGTGCTTCTGCACTGACGGCAAGATCTGGACAAAGCCCGATGACGGGGAGCGCAAAGCTGAATCTAAGGCGAACATTTTGGGCATGTTTGCACGATGCATATATAAGGATTGCAAGGCCAACAAATGCTGACGACTATGTGGTTGCTTCAGGCAACTGGCTAGATTCGCCACACGTAAAGCATCCTAAAGAATTCTCGGACCTGTCGAGTATAGCTGATTCACTAACTTCCTTTTGAGCTCTGCCCTGTTGCGTGGCATTTCATGGACGGGCATGTGTTGTGATGTGTTGTGATGTGTTGTCAGATGTCAGGTCAAACCTTCTGCAAAATTCTGAGATTGGTCTGAGACTGGCGACATCTGCTTCAGGGGCTCCGCTTCAGCTTGAGCTGGCACAGGACTCGTTGACGAACCTCGGAAATGGAGCCATTCTCCAGGGCTCCTTGTGTAAAGTGGCAATGAAGGATTGCTTGATTTCACATTGCAAGAGAATCGGACTGCATGCATTAAGGGAAGCGAGCGTCAAGCTTCTGCAATGTCGGATCTCTGACAATGGACGGGGCGTTGTGGTTGCTTCTGGAAGCGCTGCACTGATCCACGGCTGCTCTTTTGAGAGAAATGTTGGTTGGGCCATTCGCTTTGAAGCTGAAGGACCTGAAGAGAATCTTGGGGCATCGAGGGCACTGAATCCATTGAGATCAGATGTGACTTTCAACGAGTTTAGTGCTCCCTCCAAAGGGAATGCTGGTCGGAAGCGAGTTCGAGTGGATACAAGGAGCATGTTTTTGAGTTTGATGTCTTTGAGTTTTTTTTCAGTTCTAAGTTTGACAGGATTCTGGATGATTCTGGATCGTTCTGGCCGATTGTGGCGTTGAAATATGTCAAAACCAAATTTGAGTTGAGCTCCAAGTCAATATCGCTGCCTCGTTTGACACCGTCTCTTGCAAATAATCTTGTTATATTTTGTTGCTCCCAACACGGAGATTCAGCAAGACCGAAGTGCAGGAATGCCAATGTACAATGCATCGGAAATCGAGAGCCAGGAGATGGACATATGGTGGAGCCTCAGGCCTGTACAATCCCAGTTACAATCCTTGAAAAAGCTATGGGAGTTTTATGTTGCTTCAAAGTTGCTTCCAAAAATTTAAGCAATTTGTTTGGGGGTAGGAAGTAAGCCATCTGGAATCCACCAGGGAAACCACGCAACTATGCTTGTCCTGTTGCAGTACTTCGGGGCCGCAGTTTTCTATTCTTTAGTATGTTGATTGTTTCATTCATGGACTCTCAATCTCCTTCATGCATGGGTCGTGAGCCTCTCCCCACACAGGTGAAATGCCAGAAGACTTAGCGCTCCTTCCCAGTGATCGTGATTAGGGTTCGCAAAGAAGATGACGCATACTTGGAAGATCATCCAGGTCGCAGGTTGCATCTTGCGTCATTTGTACAGACCTTCGCCGCCTTTGCGAGATCACTTTGACACCAATGATTAAGTCATGCCAGAGTGCTGATGGAGTGCTGATCCACTGAACGAATCAGATAAAAAGTCTAGCACACAACGAGAGAGAGAGAGAGGGGAGGGAGGGAGGGAGGGAGGGAGAGAGTGGATTTTCTGCTGGGCCATGTTGCGCTATCAGTTGGCACCACGGAGATAGTAAACTGAAGCTTGAGCACGCTGAAGACAGAACTTAAAGACAATGTTTAACTGTTTTGCATTTTGGAGAAAGAGAGAGAGAGAGAGAGCCGAGATAGCGAGCTCAAGAGAATCAAGTAGACCCTTTGGTTGCTGTGCTCTAAGTCCAGCAGAACTCAAACCAGGCTTCAAGAAATTGATATTTGCAAAGTGTTTGGCTTGCGCATTCTGGGTAAATATTGGTTCAAAGCTGGTTGTCCCGCTGCTGCAACTTTACTGACAAGAAATATCGGCATATGCCCATGTACACATTACACATACATATCATATATATATATTTATTGTGCATCTACGTCTAATTCTATCTATCTGTGCATATATGATTTGTAAACATGTTCAATGATTCAATGCATACAAAACCATACAAACGACACATACATACTTATGTATACAAGTATACATACAATCCTATGCATACACATACATAGGACATACGATACCTATACAGATACTGACACATAGATATATACTGTACTTACATGCAAATTGATATATGGAGACATAGCTATGTGGATACAAGGATTGTGAACATTGAGATTCTGAAATCCATGAGATTCGTTTCAAATCGCATCAGACCATGTCGATTCAATGGGAAGCTATGCTTAGCAAAGTATTCAATTTCATATATGTAGGACACTGCTCACTCTAATCGCTTCCACAAGCGTCCTATTGCCCAGTGCTCACTTGGCGCGAGTTGCCAACATGCTGGACTACCTGGATGAGGAGCAGGCAGAGGCCTGGATTTCATCGATTTCAACTTCAAAGCATTTCAATTCACCCAACTCTTTAAATTATGTTCATAATTTTCACATATTTTCACATCTTTTACACCCGAATGATTGGCAGATACCTGTTGCTTTTGTGCGAAGTGTCCTGATTTCCCCCCAGGGTGAGCCTCCATCAAAGTTTCATTCATACTGGTACAGATTTGGACTCTTTGTTGCAATTGAAATTTGCTAGGAAAATGTATGCAGGGTGGTTTTAGTTTGCTTTCTGTTGCCATCACTTGTGCCTTCCGCGTGTTCTTTTACCCTTTGAAGGACCTTTTTGCCCGACTTGACTGGCAAAATCGAGGGTACTTGGGAGCTGGGCAGGCCAGACAGTTTTGTGAATTGCTCATTCAGGGTTGATTTCCCAAGAAGCTATTCTATCACGAGCCCTTTTTGCGAAAACACCTGTTTTTGCGTCGCCTTCTGCATTGGAAGTCTTTTCTTTTTCGCGTGTGAAACAGTCAGGTGCTTCGAGTGTTGTGCTCCGAGACCTTTGCCCAGCGTTTGCTGCTCAAAGCCTCGAAGTACTTTACGACCAGGAGCATCGAACATCGGTTTCAGGGAACCATTAGGGAACCAACATCGTTTAAGACATCGGTTTAGACATGTTTAGACCGTTCAGAAGCTCAGCAGATGGTTCAGGGTGTGCTGTTCAATGCGCAGTTGTAAAGCAAGGAGCCACATTTTTTCCAATTCTGGCTGGAATCATTCCTTTTTGATTCTTTTTGCATGTTTTGATTTCAAGAGATTTCATATCCATCTTGCACCTGCAAAGAGTCAGTTGCCATCACTCCACTTGGCTCAGACCCAGAGACAAACATTCTGCTGCACAGCAGGCATTTTTGAATGTATCAAACTCGACGCATCTTTTTGGGACTTCTCCTGACATCAAGACGCTGCATGCAAAAGCTACATACCATCATTATTATCCATCCTAAATTTTTCGACACGTTTGATTTAGAACAGAAACGTGTACAAGAGAATTAAAGAGTACAACATAGTACAACTCCAATTGTTCTGATTCTTTGCGCTTGTGGCAGCTAGACAAGCCGACGTCCAAGATGTGTCTTGGCAAAGACCAGGGGAGGTTGAAATCATTCGGCGGTCACAAGGTCAAGAGCAAAAGGAGAACTTCTCCTCAAAGTGGCCACTCCTGCTTTTCTAAGTCTTTGAACCGAAGCAAGAAACACCCCAGTCTTTTGTAAGTGCAACGCTAGGAAGCATCCTGGCGAGCACCGGCAAACCGCGGAAACAGATTGATAAGATAAGTCAAGCTTGCCCTGACTTCTCAAGCCTCCTTGCAAAGAATGTGAACGTGATTGTAGACTCTGCAGACAATCCAACTGGGATTTGATGGTATTTGCAGCAAAAAAGTTAGCCATCTGCAGCCACTCTGCAACATGCATGTTCCGCCGTTTCTCACTGTTCAAGCTGTCTCACGATGAGCAATGTAAGTGTGTAGAGCAGGAAAGGATGGCAAGATGAATGGAATCTTGCAGATGTTCTTTGTGTTGCACTTTGGTGGGGAGGGATTTGCATGACCGGAATTTTGGTGCCCGATTTGCTCCGTCCCTGGCTTCTGCCCTCCCTAGAAGCTCCAGATGTGGTCTTCCTCTGTTCTGTATCTCGAGGGTTGCGAGAGGAGTTGAAATGGCTCCAATCTTTTTCGGTAAAATTCAGCCGCGAGCTCTTTGTTGACGAGGATGTCATTGAATCCTTAGCACAGACCATTGGTGGAATGCCCTGCTTAAGGCACTTGAGCATTTGCCTGGCATACCAGCATACCTCAACATTTTCCAGCACCCTAGCAAGCAGCCTTTGCGGGCTGCAGTTGGTCAAGCTCACCCTGGATATCAGACATTGCAATTTGGGCGATCAAGGCATTCAAGCATTCACCAAGACCATCTGGCCAGCCATAGCTCAACAACATGCTTTGACATTCCTGCAGCTTCGTCTCAGCTTCAATCGGATCTCGAGGAAAGGTGCCCAGGATCTGGCCGATGCGTTCATCCGATGTACGCGCGGTATGACCGGTATGATGGATGTGGTCCTCGATGTCGATATCAATCCAATTGCAGATGGTGCAGTTTTCCTTCTGCGTTCACTTTGTTCACTTGGAGTCCGTCGACTTCGTTTGGACATGGCCCATTGCAGGATTGGAGATACAGTTGCGGAAGAGTTGGCTTCGATTCTGAAATCCTTTGCAGAATGCACTCAAAGCCATCAAGGCCCAATTGAGTCGCTAGAGCTCGATCTGCGTGGCAACCGTCTGATAGAAAGCAAGTCCTCCATTGTGAAGGCAATAGCGTGTTTAAATGCTGCCGGTTGCAAATGTCTTTCAAGACTGGATTGATAGTGATTGATACCATTTGATACATATGAATGCAGCACAGTACAGACGTGTAGCTACATACGTGTACATACAGTAGACCAGATCATTGGACATGTACAGTTTAAAGATGTTTAAAGTGATATTCTTCACTTTCTGCTGAGTTGGCAACTTGCCACCAGCCCCCCCCACCCCAGATCTTCCAATTTTCTGCCAACTCCGGCACGCCAGCCCTCCGGGAGATGGTTAAGTTCAAGATGTAGAATGATCGCCGAAGACAAACATGATTGCAAAATGCTAATTTAGAGAAACAGGAGAGCTTGCGGCTTGCAGCTTGCTGCGCAGAGCATCTAAGAATCAACCAGAGTCATGTCTAGCAGGGAGTGAACTCAGAGAGATGATTTCATCCCTTAAAGCCCAGCGCCCTTCCCGAGGAACGCAGAAGACAATCCAAATCCTGTCGTATACGGTGGTGGCCAGACTATTCAGTTCCGCTCGTTGCAGGACATCGATCTCAAAACAATGTGTGAATAAGCATAAACAAGCGAGATGTTGGACATCAACGAACCATTTACCTGACATCATGCTTCACCTTCGGCTCTTGCCACCTGGACTCAAGCAATCTCATTCCTGGCTGATCAGCTGATAGTGTGCAAGAGTTGCCGTGTGAAAGCTATGCAATCACAACTTATCAGAAAAGAATCACCAAATCGCAAATCTCTAGCAGATATATATATATATATATATACAGATACGTACTGATACACATATACATCCACACGCATTAGATCATTATACAGGATATGTGTACATAATTAGTATTAATTCATCATAATGAATCATAATTATATAACATTATATATATAACCACTTCTCTATGTATATGATCAGAAAATAATATTGATTACACACATGCACAGAGAATGCTAGTTTAACTTGAGGAGTACCAGTAGACCAATCTTTTGGTTTGCACTCAGGAGCTGCTTGAAATCACTGACTTGCAAGACGAACTATCCCCGCAGGACAGCAAGTGACACCTTTCCAGTGATTTTTTTCAAGCAGTCAATTGAGGCCTTACTGTATGTGTCTTCACGTGCGATCATATTTGATGAAATTTAGAATCTTTCGACAGTTTAGACATATTTCAAAGATTTTCAGAGTCTACAGTCTTCATGATTCGCAAAATGCCGGTCCTAGCTGAGATAGGAGATCTTTGAAAGTTTGCGCCATCTTACAGACCCAGAGCATCCCAATTTATCTTTGGAGCAGCTTAAGTCTGGGCCTTATCAAGTGATCCCCTGGCTCTTAATTCACCGTCAATTTGGAACTGCTGCCTCTGTGCCAAGGGTTGTGGAAGCAGGCCACGTTTGGGTCAATGAGGACAGCAACACAGTTTTTGATACTTGGCTGTGCATGTGTTATGAAGTTGCGGGCCAAAAGAGGACGTCATATTTGACAACATGTATACCGAGTGGTGGTGGTCTTTTGGTGGATTCTACTGCATGGATTTCAGTTCTGACCAGCTTTTCCATCCTTTTCCATCCTTTTCCTCTCCTATCCTCTCCTGCACCTTTTACCCCTAGCGCAACCACCACAGCCACCAATTTTCTGCATGCCCCCGAGGTGCGTTTCACACCAACTGTTCCTACGTGCAGCGTTGCCACCCTGATTGGGCTGACAATTAAAGCTTTGACCTTAGAACTTCACAGAACTTCAGAACTCTACCCAACACATGCCACAAATTGCAGCATGAGGTGATTCAGTCATGAGTGTTAATCCCTGTTGAGCTGTGTTGAACTGCCAGAACTGCGTGGAACAGTATATGTAATGTCTTGAAATGTCTAGAAGGACTTCTGCAATTTCAAACGACGTGTGGAAGTCTTTGGAACTCGCAGCGAGCATTTCGCACTCTGTCCAGGCCAAGCTGCTGCGATCACTGCCACAGCGTCGCTGATCAACAATTAAGTTGTCGCAATTCGTTGTCAGACATGTGAGACATGTGAGACTTGTGAGACACCGGGATACTTGTTTGAAATTCAAAGTTTGAACATATGTGAATTACCGTTTTACACGATTTTACACGTGCAATCAACTTTCTATTCCTTGAAACTTATACTCCCTCCAAAACTGATTCGTGGATGATTGCAAACGCAGATTGTCACTGTCCTGGAACATTTGATTCTGATTGATCTTTCACGATCTCCACAAAAAGCACTGCAGAGTTTGTTCTGCTTCTATTTGGTTCTGAGTATCTTGACCACACGGATCAGGATACAAAGTTGATGTTGAGATCACTCCGGGAACTCACAATACAGAAGATCAGGCCGAATCAGCAGCTATCGCTGATTTGTGTAGCTGCTGTTCTTGTCTTCTATGATCTGTGGAACCTTTTTATCTGCATCATCCTTTTGCCATTTTTGTTGCAGTAGATGCATTTTTCGTTTCTCGTTGCGGTAGGTGAACAAACAGTGCCCTAGCTGCACTTGACCTAGGGCTGGGTCGGTGGCTGCGAAGACACGGGGTTGACCAGCAGAAACATGAAGAAACATTCAACCGCACTGCTAGAGTGAGAGCATGACATAGAAAGTGGGTGAGCAAGTTGGAATAACTTGGTAATTCGCGCACAGATTTTTAGATTAAAAGGAGGGTTCTGATGGGTCGCACCTGACAGGCTTGACTTGAAAAGGTAATTGAAGAGCTAGAAGAAGAGGTTCAAGAAGGAATGATATCAGCTGTAAAAAATAGAAAGGCTAGGCTTGGATCAGTTTTGGATGCTTTGGGATGGGGTAGCGAGAAATGTCTTGCTGGCTTACTGTACTCATTTAGGAATGCATGCAGGCCAAAGGTAACCGATCGTAGCCTTTGTAGCATCAAACTAGTGAATAAAGCATAATAAAGCATATAATGTGTCTGGTGCATGTGATATAGGACATCTCCCCTTCGAGTATCAGATCCAAGTGTGAAGCGACATCTTTTCTGTTTCTCGCCTTCCTGTCGCATCTCCGATCACTTTCTGTGAAAAACTTCGTGCCTTTCTTGTCAAACTCAAGTTTGTATCCAGGCTTGCAGACAAGGAGCGTGTTGCTGCTGCCCTTGAGAATCCAGCCCTGCGCAATCTCATCAACAACGGTATTGCCAAAGTCTCAGCATAACGCGAGCCTACAAACTTGTGAGGTGACACAACATGCTTGCAAACACCATGTAGACATTGTTAGTGATGAAGGTGTCCATTCAACAGCTGTCAATCACAGCCGTTCCAAGTTCGTCACGCGACAAAGTTGCTCTTCTTCTTGCATAATTAATGGTTTTGCGATTTATGATCTTGCAAAGCTTGTGATTTTCCGGATGTATTTGTCGGTGATCACCCAGGCGGGAACTGACAGACCTGATACCAACCTGTTGCTGGCGTAGTGGGAGGATGGTCGAGCATGGTCTCACTTGCCACTCCGAGCAAATGCGGGATTGCGCCTAGAACGGCACGCTTCAACTTTAGAGTGTACAAAGACCAAGCAGGAGCGAAAACACTCAGCACATTTGAACTATATTGAACTATATATATATATATATAATGTGAAGGATTCCACAGCGAGAAAGATACCTCTGATATACTATGAAATTGATTAACTATTTGAAATGCAGCAAGCCTTTGCAATCCAGTGCGATCCTCCCTCCGTTCTGAAAGTAGGAATGCTGGCAGATTGGATATTGGGTTGCTGTTATTTGCTGAAACTGTGACGCACACGCACAAAACATAGTCAGCACTGCAGATTCCTCTCCTGTGAGCCTAAGTGATCCAGCCCAAGGTCGGAACACTGCCAAAGCAGTTGCCGCCGCTTCTGCAGTGAACCCAGAGTTGCCAGTTTGCAGATGGACCAAAATTTCAATGGTTGACTACGTTTCATGCTATGCTTGAATTCTTTGCTAGATTTTGCTCGCTTTCTTTCGTTCTGAGTTTGCTTCAAAGGTCCGTGCCCCTGGTGGTCGTTTGCAAAAAGAGGCTGGGCTGTTGCCATGGTGGTCAGACGGTTGGTGTAGGTGATCCAGAAATGATACACTGGACATAGCAGGATTTCATCCACCAAAAAGATGTCATTCGTCAAATGAAATTTGCATAGATTTGCTTTATGCACGTACCCTTCTATGCTTAGTGCACACGAGGAATGAGACGAAGGATGTTCAATTCAAGGTGAAAGAGAATTGTGGCACGTTTGAGTATGTGAGACATGCGAGACTATGGCTGAATTTGACATGTATGATATGTGACCAATGAAATCCAGTACGTGTCCTCGTTTATTCGGGGAGGCGTTCATATTTCCTCTGTTTCCACATTAATTCTCACCTCTTTCGCCATCAGCAACCGTGAATTTTACAGCTTCTTTTAGGACTTCGTTCAAGCTGCCACCTGCAAACGCTCGCACCGACCTCGATACCAGACTCCAGAACATGTACCTTTATGCTGAGATATGCTGAGTTTGATGGCGGCCACAGGATTTGCTTTCTGGTTCTTAGATTCTAACTTGCACAAGACGCATGAGGCGTCGCGTCACGAATTTGGATGCTACATGCTCAGTGTGAAGCTATGGCTATGTTGTCAGAAAGATACGTGTGCAACGTTATGTTTTTGATGCTCTTGGGCAAACTTGAGATGTTTGCGACGCAGGTTTCCATGAAGTCCTCTGATGACGAGTCTGTGCCCACTCTGAGGGTTAAGCTGCCGCAGCCTGAGCTCTTCAGACCAAACGAGCACTGTCGAAAGTCACAGCAAGAGAAGTCAACGAAACGAATGAAACGAATACCCTTTCCGCACCTTTCCACGACCTGTCGTTGATCGCTTTGGTTGCTTGTCAAGGGAAACTCGATGGAGCAACAGATTGCCCAAAAGTGGCCCATAAGTTGCACATGTAATCGGCCTTCTTCGTGCAAGTTGGATTCAAGTAGCCTGATTCAGGTGGATTGATGGATCTCACATGGATCTCACTTGTTTGCCCCATGGGTGCACGAACACGAATCCTTGATAATCCTTGAAGGTGGCACCAGTGTGCCACGTTGATGGATCAAACTCTTTGGGGAGCAGCAAAATAAGACTCTCAAACCACGCTGAAGCAAAGGTCTTCGGAGAGTGCACAAACAATTCCTCTTGAATTCAGTTTAGGTATTCTTGAATCTTTACTTAATTCTTAACTTCAATCCGAGTTAAGTTTAAAAACAGTACACTTTGCCAAGACTGAGGTCCGACCTGTTGGAGGCGGAGCTTCCGGCTCTGAGACCTGCTAGATCATGTCTGGGGCTCAAAGACTCATCCAAGTGGCGGAGATGCAATGGATAGAGAAATTGAGAGATATTCAGATGCAAAGCATGACTGTCCATGACCCTTTTGCTGAGCATGTGAGACAGCCACTAGCGCCACCTTCTATGTTGGGATCTATGACAGACACACGTACATAATTACGCAGTATTCCCCAATTGAGCGGTAACAGCCAGGTTGGATCTGCATATGGCACAGTGGTATGGCAGTGGAAACGGTTGCCCAATTTCACCAGTTGTTGTACGATGTTCTATGTTCTGTTAATGTATGTCCTTGTGATATTCACTCATGCCAGCCACGTTCGAACACACTTAAGATGGCCTTGGACCACGAAGAACTGAGCACAATAGAAAACAAGCTGGTGTTGCCGAGGGGGGCTCTGTGTCCTGATGAAAATCTGATTTTTGCACGCTGGACTCACTACGCATGCCACAGACCTTCTGCTTGAAGAAATGAAGCATATAGTCAATTACAAGACGGATCACAGAGCTCAAGCTCCATAAATCATGAGCTCAACTCTCAACCATAAATACTTTCATCATAGTTTCATCAGTAGTTCCTTCCCTGACTCAACCAACACATGATCAAGTGCAGGCGATTGCTAGGAAGCTTCAGACGTGGACTCTTCAAATGGGTTGAGGAACTTTAAACATTCGGCATGCAAAGAGATGATTGAAATGGATTGAACATGATCAAACTTTGATATTTGAAAACTACATCTTAGGAATTCCTGCGATATGCATTTGAACATCCGGCAGGTGTTGGCAAACCTGCAGCGCTCTGGTTTGTAGAGTAGAGACAGTCAACGATGGCACTGTCTTAAGAAACCATAGAAACCGTTTAATTCTAAAGCAAGATTCCTGATGTTCAGACTAGCACACACACAACTTTTGTCACTAGGAGTTCAATGTCAGAGACCTTTCCTGCATTTCCCAGCCCAGCCGCTCGTAGTTGTTTGATACATTTCACGCTCGTTTTTTCTCAGTATTATGCATTGCTCTGATCTCCTCGGCTTCATTCATTTATACTTTGCCTCCAATGTTTGGTTAGTTTGGTGGATGCGAATGGACGTGTTTGATGCTGCACTGTGTGCGCCAACTGCGCTCAGCTTTCACTTGTGCGTTCGCTGCACAAAGTGAAACCAATGGGGCAACACTTGGACCAAGGGTCGCGACCCACCGTCGCATCTGCATCCTACACTCACTCCACAAGCTGCGGTACGGCGAAGGCAGTGACGACTCATGACACAACTTTAGACAACTTAGTGAATACATGTGAATACTGTCAATTCTATGATTTTACATAGTTTTATGTTTTTCATTGATTTATAATGATTTATATAATGTTGTGTATTTTGATATTTTTTTGACGCCAAATGCTACTGTATCATTGCCTACAGAGGGTCCCCGCAAGGTGCAATCGTTTGTTGTATCCTGGCGCCAGTTTTCCCTACTTGTATCAAGTCTTTAAGTCTTTAAGGCTAGGCTAGAGTTTGCCTCTTTGCACGGTCTGGACATCCACAAGTCGTAGGACACACAGTCAACTTGGAAAACATCTTCAGCACAAAATTATTCAGATGACGCGAAAGAATGAAGAGCCTTTAGGTGCCATGTGACCTTATTTGAGGCTGACGATCAGCCTCCGGCCTCTGGTGCAGCACTAGAGGTGCTGATGAACAGCCGCTTTTGGATCTCTTGCTGTACCAGCCCACTTCGAGATATTTTGAGCACTGGTTTGACCATTTTGTATCCATTTTGTATCCATTTTGTATCCATTTTGTATCCATTTAGTATCCATTTTATTTAGTATACAGTATACATTTGTGATGAGCGGTTCGAAATGAAGGAGTGGGCCTCTCGACAGTTCTTGAGCAGCCTGAGAGCATACGAGGTGCTGATGTGCTCCGCGTCCGCTTTCGCTCTCTTTGGCTCATGTCATTTCTCGTCCTTTTACAGTCATGTTGTATATCTTCATGCAATCGGAAGTAACATCACAATATTGTGGTCATCCAGGCTCCTTGCCCTGTGAATTTGCGCAACTCTCAGATCTTGTCAGGTCTTATTCTCATCATTTCTCATCTATTGTATTGCACTGTATCACTCATTGATCATTTTGTCTTGCATGTCTTTGTGTTTGTGTTCGAGCAGAGGCGCAGCTGTTTCTTGTACTTTCTTATACTGTATCGTTGTCGCTCTTGTTCGTGTTGATTTGGGCCAATATAATCAAGGTCTCGCAGGTGCAGTGCCATGTCAGGCCAGCACTGGGCACTCGCGAAATCTACGTTTTTAAGATATATTTGGATATGTTGATAATGTAGGTTGATATTTAATGTATGTATACAGTATACAGTATACAGTATACACAATTATGTGCACATACAGATCTATTTATGTATATAATTGTATACATAACATATATTATATATACACATAATCATACAATTACATAAAATTACATATATATAATTATATATATAATTATATATATATATAATTATATATATATAATATATATATAGCTATATTTTAAGACATGTTGAGTGGTTGGGTTTCTCGATGAACTCTGAATCAATTCGATTTCAAACCCATTTTGTTTGGCTCACACTTGGATTTGTCCCACGTCTTTTGTGAGGTGGCATGTTTATGCTGGAAGCCACAGAGGCTCAGTTCACCCCGTGTGCTGCAAAATATTTGACCGTCATAAAGATGTCGCCATGATATCCAAATGCTGTCGTCCAAAGTTACCCAAGCTTTGTGCTGCTTGGGATTGTTGGTCTGAGACTCAGCCATCAAGCTGTCAGCAGGTGTCCCATGCCGCAAAGTCTCAGCTTTCCAGTGGGTTTTCCAGTTTTGCTTCCCAGTTGTCGCGGAAGGTCTCAGATGTAATCGGCTTCTGCTACAATAATATGAAATGTATTCATCGTAACATATTGTAAAACATATTGTAAGTGATTGTCTATTGTTTCCTCATGTTTCCTCATGAATCATATCAAGATATATCAAGTATGTCTGCTTGTGCTCAAGTTTGAAGTGCCTTTGGAGCCCAGGCTTTGGTGAACTCTTTGGAGCACGAACGCCAGAAGCGCCATGGAGTCGGTGAACTTCTAGCAGAAGTCACTGGAAAGGCCAGACGTAAATTACATTCAACGGTAGACAAAAGCATACTGAGTGCGACAAGCCTGAAGATGTGTGTATATATATATATATATATAGAGAGTGTGTGGGTTTTGGTGGTGAATCTTTTGACCAGTTGTTATGCATAATTATATATACAGTTACATACAGCTCTAAGGAAACACTTCACATTGAAACACCGCTCCAAGAGCACTGGGGCCGCTGGGGTTGCGAAGGCCAATGTTGTTGTGCAGAGCCAAGAGAAGGGTCCGAAGGTTTTGCCACTTCGCAGCAACTTGAACTATGCATAGGCTTTGCATAGACTACGTGGTCATTGCGTGGTCAAAAACAAAAGATCCGCTTGAAACACCTGACATATCCTGAGCCAATGCAAGGAACCTGGTCAAGTACCCAGAATCATTGAGCAAGGAATGTACAAGTGCAATACATCATGCAAATCCAGTCCATGTTGGGTCCAGCACCGAAATCACCACGACCTCCGGGACACTACGACAAGATCAGATTTACAAAGGCAGCCTTCCACAGCACTGTGTCCATGGATCATATGGATCTGTCGGGTCATACCAAGCCAACAATGTCAGCAATGAATCAGCCATGTTTTTTGATGTTTTTAAATGTTTTTTAAGGTTCTTGGTTTCTTTTATCCTTTTAGCTTTAATCCAATCTTTCCAGTTCTTGTTACAGCTGTCCAAGGCGTCTTAAAGGAAGTTCAGCTCTTCGTCAACTTGGATCGCAACAAAGACCTGGATGTCACCATCTCACCAACCTCGTTCACACCCTGCAACGAAGTAGGCCTTGCCATGCAGATCAAGATGATGCAATTGATGCAAGTACTGATCTTTGTTTTTTCGAAAAAGCATCATGCATTGGCAAAGCTATCTGGAGTGAACAATGATGAGAGTTCGAAGCATTGAACAATGAGATAGATTGCCATAGATTGGCTGATAGTCTAACAAGGGTCACGCAAAATCGAAACAAATCCAGAGAACTGCAGCTACAAGTTACGAGTGCTTTCTTTGAGTGACTTCTACGAGACCCATTTCCAGACTCTTCCGCACTTGGTAGCTTAGATTGTGAGGGTATTTTGATGTGTTCTTGTTAGTAGCTTGCTAATCAAATCATGCAAACTTGCTCGACCCCTTTCTCAATGCAGGGCCAATGTCAGCACAGAAGAGATGCCTTTGAGCTACATGCGTGTTGACCATCCGGTCCATCAAGCTGCCTGGGCCGCACGATACTTTCAGCATTGGCATTGACGTCAACATCCAGTCCTAGAGGACAATGTGGGACATGATGATTTAGAGTGCAGTATGATGCAATCGAAACTAGGTCAAGCTTAAAGAACTGTGCATTGAGCCGCTTGGTTCAGGTTGCACTGGCCACGTTTGATCTTTGGAATGATCCAAATGAAGTGCTGGAGGCTCTCGATGAGGCTGGGTCAGATATTCGGCATATCGTGGCCCAATGTGCAAAGACAATGAAAGGCATGCAACGACAGAAGACAACCGAATCTCAGGACATGGCCATGACCATCCAAGAGATGCCTTGTAGTCAGCAAAAGGTTGCATATCTTGTTCCAACATGTTGGGTGTTTCAACAAGACTTGTCGACTTGTGGAGGATGCACGTGCACTTCTGCAGCCATTCCTTCAAGATGTCTCGAGATGGAGGGAGGTATGCTCTTCGACGGATAGATCGGATAGATCTGGTGGATCCGGTGGCAGAGAGGTTTTGCTGGTGCTGCCAGGACGCTTGGTGCAGATACAAAGCAATGGCCGGGTGGATTAGCAGACAACTATTGACAGGTGAACAAGAAGACAACATGTTTTTTCAGTTCTCTGTTGTGTTTCCATGTTTGTATATTTTTTCACACGTTTTCACATTTCGAATCTAAGGACAGCATAATGAAAACCAAACCTCTTGGGATGACATGGCCCGGGAATTTGCTGCATACGTTGCCCGGAAAGCCCTTCGGAAGCGACCGCAAGAAGTCCAGGTGTGGCAGCCAGGAGAAGCTTGGTGCAGTTGCGACAAGAGACATCAACAGCAATCAGCATATTTCAATATATAACATTTATTATATAAGTTTTATGATTAGATACATAAAGTTAGCCAGACAATTCAATATTATGAATTCAGTAAATTGAGACCTCACAATAGGGTTTGAAATGATTTGGATAGAATTTCAATAGCATGCACATGGGTGTACAGAGGCCGCGTTGTACAATGTAATGATAATGTAGTTTATTCATTATAAGATACAGGAATTCATGGTAGGTCTCATTGTCCATATTGCGCCATATCGTAACCTCAATTCAGGCCACTTGTGCCTGCATTGGATTTGACTGGATTTGATTGGATTTGACACTGATATGCAGAAGGAAGACAGGTTTTGGGCGCTGTCCAAGATTGGTTTAAGACTGCTATGGAGGGTTCCATCTAAGATTTTGTGTAGGTGCATGTTGGTGGTGAATGGCACTTGGGACATTCATGTTGCTGCCTCGTGGAGCAGTCTCAGTATCATAGTGTCTGGCAAAATGCTGTCCAGGTCAGGTGATAGTCCCAGGTCTCAGCGCAGAGAACTTTCCAAGGTTAGGGTGAATTTTACTTTCTTTTCAACTCCTTTCTTTACATGTTTATTCACTGCAAATATACGTTCATTCTGCCCGTTTGCTCAATGCCTTGAGAAAGGTCAGAGCGGGGAGTCTTTGCACTTGCGGCACTGCGGCACATGCTCCATGTGGTTTGTGGTCTGAGGACAAGACTCCCTTGGCTGAACTTCTGTCCAAAGACAAGGCGTCTTTCCAGGGATTGGTAAAGCAGGGATTGGGAAAGGTCCGAAAGGTCACTGTGATTAGTTTCCGCAGGATGACTTTGTGTGAACTCATCACAGCCTTGAACCGTCTCTGCCCCATTGGATACTCGATGAGGCTTCACTTTGTCCGTTGAGCATCGTTTATCTGCACTTGATTTCACTTGGCCAAGCATTGCCTGCTGCCTTCAGTTTCTTGTCAGGGCTGCTTTGAAAGCGTGGCAGTGCTGAGTGGTGAGCCCTGGAGCTTTGCCTGGGCGCAGCACTTCCGATGCAATGTGCAAGAGGGTCGTTTGGTGCTGCGCTTCGTGACTTGGATCAGTGATTAGATGTGCCATGACGTAATTAGATAATTAGAGCATAGTCTGAGCATAGTAAAGATATTGTAAAGATTATATAGTATATTATATAGAACATGGTATAGAAGAACTTATATAGATAAAGATTATAAGTTATACATGTGTATACAGACCTATCAGAATTGATCACCATGGATCACCATCCGTGTAGCTGTCCAACTTTGAACCCGGCACAAAGCCCAGGCATAAAGCAACCTCGAAATATACCCCCCCCCAAAAAAAAAGAAAAACTTTCAAGCAATTCAACACAATTCAAAGCACGTGTTCAACGAAGCCATGTGGTTTGTCAAGCACTTTGCGGCACACAAAGTCAGCAATCGTCAACACGGCAGCGTGGTTGGTAGAATGCGAAACAAATTACAAAATCTGGCGGGAGAGAGTGCGCTGTGGTCAGATTGCGGCAAACGCACAGCTTTGAAGTGCCATCAAGACGTCTGAGTGTAATTTCGATAAAGCCTGCATCATAGCTTGGGTCGCTGTAGATTGAGATGAACCCATGTCGTGATTGAGGTAGAGGTTCATCATGGTTCATCCCTTCAAATATTCTGTACATATTCTGTAATGATGAATAAATGTTAATATGGAATAATTAATAAAATTGTGCTACATAACATATAAACTCCAGGTCGAGCATTTTATGCAGCACAATTTCGTCGAACAGAGCAATGCTAGTGACGATGCACGAGCCAAGGCCAGGCAAGTTCAGAACAGCGCAGTTTACCTAGGATGTGCTATGGATGTGCTATGGATGTGCTCGAGAGATCTATGAGAGATCTCTAGAGTTCAGATCAGTTCAGATGAGTTGAGATGAGTTCAGATGATGTTGCATGGGAACTTCAAACTCAGAGGCAAGCTCACAAATCAAGATCTGTGTTGCCAGGTGTGCCTCTCGAAAGGAAATCCACAGCTCCTGAAGCCTCTGGAACTTTGCGACCTCCGAGGCCGTCCAGTGCAGCTGAAGGCACGTTACATCACACTGCTTTCCGGAGAAAGTAAAGGCAGCATCCGCAGCTCTCATCTCACCTGAAGCTGTGCATGAAATCTCTATAGCTCTCATTGCTTTGGACAAACTTGACTGCTACAAACTGGCCAATCGCATGGTTTTGGATGTTTTTGGCCTCCCTTTGGATGTTTGTGAAGGTGGCCCCGACTGCAGTCGATATGGCCCAATGTGATGCCTTTTTGACGCTACCTAGTACAACTCTGACTGGCACAGAGTGGCTCGGAATTGGAACTACCACTTGAATTTTGTCCGTTAAGTTGGATCTATGGTATTCGTCCAAGGAGAATGAAATGCAAGCGAACATGACGGCTATATACCGCTATGGACTGCTATTCTGAACAGGAAACGATCATAGAATATCAGCATATATCAGCATGAACAGTGTGACTTTTACCATTCCTTCTCTGAACTGCATATGCATTTGATTCACTTGATATTCTACGCATTCTACAACGCACGTTCTGCTCCTTCTGTTCCTGTGTAAGTTGATTTGATGTACACGCTCTGTTTTAGTTTTTCCCTTGAATCCAAGGTTTTGGTTGCGAGAGGCCAGTTCGCTGGTGGAGATCCTTCCAAACAACAAAAGGTTTCGGCCTCGGTGACGGTGTTTAAATATCTATGGTGATCGTGGCTATGATTGGTAAGTGTATACACGTGAGCTGTGTTGAGGAGATTCGAAGAGTGTGATGTATTTTGATATTCACTGAAATATTAATGTTCAGATATATTCATCATATATTCAAACAGTTTGGGCATGACCACAGTTGCTTCTCTGAAAGTCAAACGCGCTGCGCCTGTAGCCGGGCCTAAGGCCAAGAATTGTGATGGAAAACTTGGCACTGCTCACTGGTGCCAAGCGTTTCACGCTTCGTAGCCTGCAGTCAAAGGCGGGAAGACTTTGTTGTTCTGTAGTTGGACATGTTATAAATATTGTTTAGGTATGTTTAGGTTACTTTAGATCAACTTTATACATGTTGAATATGATTGAATCATGTTTGTACGGAGTTGGAGCTGGTTCACAAAGAACTTGACTATCACGTGAGAGGTGATATAAGGTGATACAAGGTGATCAAAGGATCCACTGGATTTCACCTGTGTACCAAGGTGTCATAAGGTGTCATATAGCTAAGAAATCGTATGAAACCGGTGTCACGGTGCCAGGACGATGAGCTCAGTCAGTTCGATGATTTTAACGAGAACGTGTTGGAAGCAGAGCGGGCCATCTTGGCATTGAATCGTGCCGGCTTTGACGCTGTGGATGGCTCTTTGGACGACGGCATTGCAGGTGTGGGCGATTTGGAAGGCGCAGCACTGGAGAAATGAAATGTATGATGAATGTGTGCAATCTAGTAAGTGGATGGACCCAAAATCAAGACACACGTCCTCACGGCATTTTGACATTGCCGTGCCTCTGCGCTTAGTGTCCACTTTAAGTCAACCTGCAGGCTGTGAGGAATTCTATAATCCCAAAGACGGTTGGAAGGAGGGCTGGCGAGACGTTGCGCGAAGCTTGAAGTTGGCCAGGATACTCGGGCGCTTGTCAATGCCTTTGATCAACTCCAGTGTGCCGACAAAGAACTTGTGTAGATACCTTGAAAGCCACCAGTTGCGTTCGTACTTTCTCACTCTTTCTGCACAGTGGTACTGCATTGATCAATCGTGGTATCGTGTTGTTGTTGTTGTTGTTGTTGTTGTTGTTGTTGTTGTTGTTGTTGTTGTTGTTGTTGTTCACCCAGCCCAGGAAAGGTGAGAGCATCGGTGTGACGAAGCGTGAAAGACCCGAGAATGTTGAGGCCAAAGGGATCTGCCGAAGCAAGCTGACGGAGTTTGCAGAGTGTGTGTGTGTGCGCGTGTGGACATCGCATTCAGGCAGGTTTGATTCATCTTGATTCCTGGTACAGGTGATTGACGATGACTCAGAGGGTGATACCAGCGCCTTCGCTTCATGGATTTGGAGGGATCATGAATAACAAGAATCCAAACCATATTGCAATAAGCCAGATAAATAGACCGCAAAGTTGGTGCACGCAAAGATTTCTATCGAATATGATGCTTGTTGTGCAGCCATTCGTTGATATTAGTCATTGTCGCAGGACTCTTGAGATGTTGAGACATGTTGAGACATGTTGAGACACTCTACCATCAGCTCCTGGACCAGAGGTCAGACAGCAATCTCTGAAGAAGATTCAGAATCAGAGGAGTGAAGGGCTTGAAGCATCTTGACGCCACTTTTATAACACGTTTGATATCATTGATTCATTTCTGCACTTTAGACATCTTTAGAAATGAGTCAAAAGATATGTCAAAAGCATTCAAAGGCTCGAAGGAGTAGCGACACAGTAGGGCCCTAGAGGTTGTAGATCCAAGTCGAGATACACTTTGCTTGAGACTTGTCCTCGCAGGACACAGATAGCACAGAATCTGACTCTGCGGAAGATGACGAAGACTAAAGTGCTGCATGCGAGATGCAAGCGCTATTACGATTTTTGACCCTTTGTGTCGATCTGTGACGATCTCTGATGGGGCTCAAATCCTAAACTCATTGCAGTCAGATGGAGGACTTGCTGCACTGGCAAAAATTGAGCTTCGGCTGGCGATTGTTTGCGTATTCTGAACATTGTTTGCACCATTTTGCACCTAATATCGCTCAATCCATCCACCAGCTGACAGTCAATCCTTAGGATAAGATTCATTTGCTTGAGCAGGCAGCACAGCCACGAGTGATGAAGCAGACCTTTGCGTTGCCTGTGGTTGTTGCATTGAATGTGGAGGCAGAGGGTCCCCAGCTGCCAACACGTAGAATAGGAGAATATGATGAGAATAGTGAGTTTCAGTGGAGAAATGAAAATCTCAGATACTTGCTCTATATCATGCAGCGGCACTGCAACAAATCTAGCAGATGCATATCGTACTCCTGACCCTCTTCAAGAATCTTCAAGAAACAGTTGCCTAACATGACAAGAAAAATCAGAAAGATCGGATTTCTTGCACACGTCATAGAAGACTGCTTTTCTTGTAGTGGCCTTTTGCATTGAGTGCCTTTCACACGACTGTGGCTTTGCGTAGACTCCAATGACCGTAATGTTGAGGGGTACGGACATGTCTGGACCCAAAAGAAAAGTGCATTGGGAGGTTCCGAGATCGCCCAAAGAAGTGGCATCACACGAAGGTTGGAATGGACGAATGAGACGCATGCACTTGCAAGAACACATTTTGGAACGCTGAAACTACAGCTTAAATTCTTAAATCCATTTAAATCCTGGCATGAGTGAAACTGGCACGTGCTAAGCACGACTGAACAAGATACATCAAGAGACCGCATGACCAAACAAATTGTGTCCAGATTTGGCTCAAGGTCAGTCTCCCGACAAAGTCCCTGCCTCAGCCGGGATGCAAGGTTGATAGATGTCGATAGTCTTGAGTCTGAAGGCCGACCGACGTTTTGGGCGCTAGGTTGGCAGGACAGTCTTCGAAGCCCTGCGGGCTGGCACTACTTGGACTTCAGTTGTGAAGCGTTCCCCTGCCCAAAGTTTGGCTACCAGATTCCAGACCTTTCATGACCTTTCTAGATCACGTTCGCTGCAATTTTCATTGCCTAACTGGCCTAACCTATGCACTGCAGAGTTGAACTTCAAGTGCTGAATCGCTGCCTTGCCAGGCCGGTCCCAATTCGCCTGGGGCGGCCCCGTTGGAGGCGCAAAACCCTGGAATCATGAGATGAATTGTCAGATGAATCCTTGACGGTTTGACGAGTTTGACCCGTCTTTTGCTCCTGGAGAGCTGTCACATTTTGCTGGCACATGCTAGCACCAACTTGTACAAGAACCGAATGCAAGTGAATGCAGCATGAATTGATTTGCAGCATCGGATAGAGCCTTGGGCGAAGAGTCACCTTGCATTGTGCAAGCATCCATTGAGACACAATTCGTTTATGATACTGCGGAGTCCTAGGCGTCAGAGTGTCTGTAGTGAAATCTTACACTAGCAGTTTTATGATCCTTCGATGGATTTTTGCAACATAGAGTCCACTCTGCAAGCTATCCACATAGACGCCGGATGTAGAATAGATATCAAGGATTGATGGTACTCACTCGGCAAACTGCTTTCTCCACGTAAGAGACTCCAGACCGGTGAACAGTAAGATATTTCCAGTGAGAAGAAACGTACACAAAGTTTGTACAGAGATCAAAGGAGAAGACCCGGGTGGCAGCCGGCATCATTTCCATTCTTTCCAAGCATTCGTGGCCGCAACATCAATTTTGCAGACTTGTACAGATCCTCAAATTCGTCCTTGTACGCAGCAAGTCATTCAGCACCCTTGAGCTTTGCAGCTCCAAAAACGGGAGAGAGAGAGAGAGAGGAAGCCACATTTATGCATTGAGACAAACATTGCATTGCATTGCGTTGAAATGCACAGTCTGACTAAGAGCAAGCTGCCAAGCCAGCCCGTTAGCTGGATCTTTGGCCACCAGGGTGTCAGTCAGACATACATTCTATGAATTGCATGAAATCAGATTTGACTGTTCGTGGATGCTGTTTTTGAACAATCCCATCAATTGTAGAAGCATGTAGAAGCACTCATACTCAACAGGGCCACAGTTGGAGTGGATGCACTGCATCGAGCTGGCCTAGTGGGCAAGCAGTATGCTGACACTTATGTTCAAGCAGTATTACAGTACATTACAGTACTACGTGTTTTCATGTATTTTCAGCAGGAATGCTCCGCCATCCTCTTGCAAAATTATCTGGCTTGACCGGCTCCAGAGAAGGCCACACAGATTCTATGCAACCTCAGTGCAATCGAAGCAAAACTCCACAGTCCAGGTATGTCCAGATATGATCAGATATGCAGCAAAACTCCATAGGAATAAAAGACCTGATCCGGCCAGGAGCTGCGGAGTACGATGAATATCTATATACAAAATATATACTACTATAAAATAATAATAATATATATATATATATACTCAGACTATACTCAGCATTTTCAGCATGCAGAAAACTCTTATGAAGTGGATTGAAGTGGCTTGTGGGGGCACCTTGATTTACATGCCCTGCAAAATTGTAGCATAGCACAACATAGCACACCCCTGCTGTCGGCCATTGTCCGTAAGCAAGAGTGCCTAGAGCCATTTTCTCCGAGCAGTTTTGTCGCAGCAGCTCTGTGTGCATCTTAGTGAAGCAGAGTGACACCATTTATTGACTCTTCAACAATCCTCAAGAGAAAATACTGAAAATCAGTATTGGGCAGTCGGATATATAGTGCAAGGACAGACAAAGTAGTCAACTCGCCCAGTCGTCAAATATGTCACAGTTTCATGCAGTTCATTGTAATTTCGGAAAGATTCATCATTGGTTTCACTCTATGGATTGGAAGTCTTCCTGCCTCAGATGCGGCGACCAGCTCCTGTTGATATTGCTCCGACCTACAGATGTTTGTTTGGAGCCAAATCGGAACACGATCGCGAGCGATGGCAGTTGTGTAAGATTTTTCTCGAGGATTTCTAGACAAACTTTAGAATACAGTGAAGAATGGATAAAGATCGACAACATGTCCATCGGACAACATTGTACCATGCTTCAAGGCATTGAATGAACTGGATAAGTGCTGGTGCAGACTTGACACAGTACTCATACATACTTGTACATATTCCTACTACGTGCTTGTATACTCTGCCAAGACCATGCCAGACCATGCCAGACCTGTCCTGTTGTTTTCCCTTTGTTTTGACTCCACACCACTGAGGTCTGCACAGGATTGTGCCTTGACAGTGGAACATTTTGGCCGAAAGCCTCACGAGCCTTCAGCTCAGAGACACTCTGCCCTATCCGCCCTATCTGCCCTATCTGAAGCTCCCTCTCAGTCATCGCATTTTCAAGATCTGAGTGTTCAGTACCTTGGAACGAAGACCACGGCAAACCATATCCTGATCGTTCGTGAGCTTTCGTAAGAATCCCCGTGTGTCCAAATGCATTCGCACGTGCAATATCTTTATTCTTGCAACATTGACATATTGACACAAACGTTCCTTTTGCATGTGGTAGCGGACCCCCCGACACAAACGCCTAAACAGTTGAATATACTACAATATACTACATATGATATCATATGATAGATACCTGTACAATCCTGTACATACTATGCTATATGTTATGAGATATACGAGTCAAACCGGAAAAGGTCGAAAACAAAAGCTTTCAGGAAAACTTTGATGTTCTCGATCTACCAGAAAAATCTTGTTCTATACAAGTACCAGAAAAAGACCGGACTGACGTAACTTTTTGCCAGTATTTTTTTTCGGGAATCTTGGCCCTAGCGGCTGATTTCCTTTACTGTCGGGGTCACCTTGCCAGAAGCACGGTTAATTGAGACATGGTAGTATTTGAGAGGAAGTACGTTCCTCCCATCAGCACAGCGGAATTGCTGCTTACGGTTAGCAATACGGCAGGAATCACTGGTTCTTTAATGGAACTATGATGAAAAATCAGCGCTATATATTCAGACCAAATGAGCCTGGAGAAAATGTAGAAAAACCCGAAGAGAATAAAAGAAAACCAAAGCACCCGCAGAAATTACCCGGACTGAACGAAGTATGCGCGAGAAATCCGGAGTTTGCGCGAGAATTTTATCGGAAGAACACAGGAGAAAATAGATGTATTTTGGAGTGTGTCTGCTATAATCTCAATGAATTGAGGGTTTTGTCTGGAAAACGTGAACTTTCTAACTTTGGCCTCGTCTATTGGAAGGATCATGCTGATTTACAATCAGTTTGTCTCGTTTTTTGGACGTCCTAAGTTTTATCTGTGGGAGTTTCCCATTTCCTGGTGATTTTTTGCTCAGACCCGCTTGTTGGATTGCTGTGTTTTGGCCAGAACATGAGGTTTCTGTAGGAAAAGGTATTGAGTACAGGGTTGATGGCTGACAAGTGGCCCAGCCGGCTTCGGAGTTGCACTACATTCTACATCCGACTTTAGCGAAATGAACCAGAAAGAGAAAACCAACCACGCATCGCAAAACCGACAATGATCCGGAGAAATTGGTTTACCGGAAAAACACAGGAGAAGAACACACATTACCCGGACTGACGGGAGAAAACCCGGACTACCATAACTTTTTCAGGAAAAAACATCTGGGGTTGCTAGAGGAATGATTGTGTTTTGTGTTGGCCTGGTATATATGAGCATTGTATTTGCAGATATTGTCCCCTGGAGATAATGGTACTGGTATCCTGATGATCACACAGAGTCGGCATGCTGGGGTCCTATCCGAGGCTTCCATGGCTCTACCTCGATAGTGTTGGTCAGGAGACGTGCAGATTGAAGTTGGTGTGCACTGATCGTGATTCGCGCAGCTACAAGAGGTGAGGGACCTGCCACAACACGGCAACAACGACATAAGAACGACAACAGTAATACTGACAGAATAAACATATATGATATATATTATAGAAACAGATCGCCCTGGCTCAAAATGTAAGGCCCCGATCCACCCCCGGGATCCCATGGGCGATCCATAGCCCCGATCCATACCCATTATCCATGGGCCATACATCTCTAAGGGATATGATCCATACCCTTGATCCAGACCCCAAGATGAGAAGTTCTACACATACCAGGCCACTTTAGTATACCTATATATATATATACAGTCAATAGGTCTGGATCAAACCTCTACGCGACTCACTCGTTCCATACGTCCGGATCACCGCAGTTTTGATTTTTTTGAGCCCCCCATAAATAGCAACGAAATGCAACAATAGAATACAATAGAACTAAGTGTTGATACAATACCTCCATTAGAATCCTCAATCGGAGCCTCATGTCTTGTCAGTTGCAATCGTTGTTTCTCCTTGCATTCCCTGGGAGACCCAAAACAATGTTGCACAAAGCAGAGCTCCTGCAATGTTCTTACTGTACATGGATAGTTTCAGTGAACCGGTATGTTGCTGGCCAGGAGTTCGGGCCACTTCCCGGGCGGACCATGCATGAGGTCGCAAATGGTCGGAATTTAGAACAACTTCCGTTGAGTGTCGTGATGCTTTAAGGTAGACTTGGTACTTGGATAATGTAACAATGCGGCCGTGGGTCCTACTGTGAACACTATATGTATATCGTATGCATCATCAGCAGTTGGATGGACACATTTCCACAAGGATAGTCACTTCTAGATACTTTTAGTTCATTCACGTATTGTCCTAAAACAATCTAGAACTACTTTGTTTGCTTGTTCTGACGGTGTTTTTCCTATTGCTGACACCTTCTACATTCAAAGAATGTTCGCTGATTCTCTGACTTCTGCCAGTGGCTGTCTTCTGGCCGCTTCCCTGTCGGCCTGGAATTGCGTGTTCGCCTTCCAGAGTCCTGGCCTTGGAGAGCCAAGGCTACATAAGGCTGCAGAGGTGGACGATGCGTTCCTCTTTGTGAGTTTTTCGTATTTGTTTGATATTGTTTGTGTCAAGGACCTTGTGATGCAAATCACGAGCCGATTCGTTGGCAGATGAGTTAGCACGAGCCACTGAGGTGGGATAGGCATTGGCCTCTGCACCAGCTGGAACCTTGGTTTTCCAATACGCACAACTTCAACAAGATCGCCCATATAGCCATCTGCGCTCACTCCAAAACGCACTGTTTGAATCTGTTTGAGCTGGGTGTCAATGGTTCCAGTGTGTTCCAGTACAAGGATCGAGCAAATAATGCAACCATATGTAACCCTTCAGACATTCAAACACTGTGGCCATCAAGCCATCTCAATCTCTGCAGTCTGAGAGGGTCTCCTTCCCTAGATTCACATATTGCAGCAAGAATTTGACATTGTGCAACCCTGGTGATTTCTGTGTTGCTTCGGGTAGTCAATATATGAGGTTGACCTTAGACTGACATGAGCCAAGTCTCGACTGTTTGTTGAAACAGCAGGACAGATATGGAGGAAGGTAGGTAAGTGTTGCGCTTCAGAGAAAATGGAGAGCCTACGAAACTCATCCCTGGGTGAATCTATGTGATTGGTGATAAATGTGACCTTTGTTGTGGAGAGGGAGCAAAGGCTGTGTGGTGTGGGTGAAGAGATGAGGGTCAGGGTGCCTTTTTTCCATACCTCTCTTCATGCTTATTCACATTGATCTGCTTTAATTTGGCACTTGGAGTTTCATTCATTTTCTCCGAATACCTGCCCAGCCACAGAAGTGCTTAGCAGATTCTAGCAAATTGAATCATGAAAGTCCACAAAGCGGATAAAAATACGTGGAATGAAATTTATTGTAAGTCCGATATTGAATAGTAATATACATACATCGACATGTTTTTGCATTTTGTTTTGTTTGAGAGCTATGTGTTGAGAAGAGAGACTTGCCGCGCTGATGGATCCACGTTCGGTCTTGGAACAAGTCATTTTACAGCGACAAGCAAGTGTGTGAACAATTTATGTGGACTTGCTTATTGCACTGGGAGTTGTTTGTTCACTGCAATCAGTTCGACGACTTTCGAAGACTAGACTTGACATCCTGTCCGCATGAAAGCTGTTCCGTGCTAGGCTGTTCCCGGATTTGTCAGCAGCCTTCAACATTCCACCTGCCTGGCCAGATGTTGGGAGTCCTGGAACGTTTTGACAACAAACTGAGAGCATCTGACACAGCTCGCATTTCGTTTGACATCGGGCTTTACTGGGCTTTATGAAGGCAATGCTTCCTGAGGTGAATCGTGTTGAATCATATTGAGTGGTAGCAAATAATACTAAATCGTAGAAAGCGATGTGAATGGTAGTTGAATGAATGAAATGTATGCAGTTCATCTTACGCAAGTCATTGCATACACGATATAGAATGATATAGATATATAACTGGATTATACTGAAACTACATTGTATATACATATATATATATATAATTATATATATTATACTGAGGATACATGAAACGTGTACACATATATACATAAATTCATTGACCAAATCATTGTCCATGTGCAACAAGGTTTACCAGGATGGGAAGTTGAACAGCGACGGTGCGTCGAGCCTGGAGGACTGAAAATCCGACCCTTTACACATCCGACAGATCCGACAGATCGGACAGATCCCAATTCAATCAATATTCAATCCATTTGATCTACTTCAATCCATTTCAAAGTGTCAGATCTTGCCAGATCTTGGGAGCTTCAAAAGTTTCAGATCAAGCAAGTTTGATCTTTGGCACAATTAGGGGTGGAATGGGTTGGATAAAAAATCGGTGAACAGAACATGCCGTACATGACATGACCTTGTCTTGAAAAAGAACAGTGCAAATCAATGTGGCGCTTCTTTGAATAGAGAGTTGCCACAACTCAATAATAGGTGTCAATAATAGGTGCAAGAGGCCAGCTCAAAGAGTAGCCTGTAAAGTACAGTGCACTCAGTGCATGAGTTTAACAGCATGGTGTCCTGACTCATCATACTGTACACACACTATGTGTGTGTGTATATATACACATACATGTATATATGATTGTATATATATATATACATATGAATACACATACAGTCTCAAACTAATAAACGGACTGACGCAGCTTTCAGAAAACTAATCAAATTTCTTGGCTTGCCAACTGCAGGAGCTTCGAAATTCCATTCGTCTTTGTCCCAGATTCTTTTGAAACAACAGATCGTCAGGGCTCTTTGAAAGCCGAGGCGAGTCGGGCCGCATGAGCCCGAACCTCTGAATCAGCACCAGTGGCGCGCGGTGACTCCCTAGAATCATGTGCATCGGATCTTATTCTTGCACCTCACACAAGTACTGCAGCAAGCAACGCAGTTGAACACCTTGTATGAAGATGTATCAAGAATTGTCCTGCGGGTAGATGGTAGCCGCTGCTAATAGAGTAGGACCAAAGCCAGACAACAATTTTTTGAATGATAATAGGATAAGGGCTACTCGTGCAGAAAAAGACCCGCGGGACTCTTATAATATCGTTTGCAAACGGAAATACCTACCGTGCGTGAGGTGGACCTTTCCCTTCGTGCGTTCGAAGCAGGCCAGAAGTATGAGCGGCTCGCGCAACTCATTGAGATCTTGGGTGATCTACTTGAAAAAGATAAGAGCTGATTGTTGGCTTGCTGCCCCTAGATCTTATCCCAGTCTGAACCTAGCAAAACACTACAAAGAGGAAGACAATGGAAGACAATGTAAGACAATGGAAGACACGGGGGACGGGGCTTGCAAGTCATGTTTCTGTCAAAGCAGAGTCTTGCCACACCAATTTGTTGCCCAGTCCGTCGGCGCCTCCAATATCATCAATAGCTGCTGGTGGCCACGCAGTGACTTGGCCGCAACAGTTTCAACTGTTTCAACGTTGATGCAGTGGATACAGCTCCGTTTCTTTTGTGTGTGTCTGTGTGTTTCAGTGGCCAGTAGATGCCAGTACAAGTAGAAAACACAATTGACCGCCTTCCACATGGCATCCTTCCACTGCTTTCTTGGTTCTTTCCATTTGTCGTTAAACCCCAACACCAAACGACTCCTGTAGACGCATCTCAGATCTAGTGAGCATCACTGAGCACTGAGAATCACTGAGCATCACTGAGAATCACTGAGCATCACTGAGCTAGGTAAATGGTATGCACAACGGCTTTCATGGTCCCAATCACACAAGACCGGTTGAAGCCTCAGAAGTCCATAGAGCATCATAGAGCTCCCAGGATCAGCATGGCATTGGCGCTTGTGCGCGCTTCGGAAATGAAAACATGCTGCTGGTTTCTGTCCAAGTTCCCTTATCTCCGAGCTACTTCTAGATCTATCTGGGCTGCACTGAGTCACTGAGTGAAGATGGAAGAACCTGGTACTGGTATAGTATTGGCCGTTCTTTTCTCTATTGTCTCCGCTCAAAGCAGAGCATGTCAGAATATTGGATGTTTGATCAAACTTGTGGACTGTTCCGGGAACTGATATTTCGAGCATCATCCGTAACATTGCGCGTAACATCACAAATCGAAGTTCTTGTGCATTGCTGTTGATGAACAACAGGCAACTTGCCATCAGGGCAATTTGCCGACAGTGTTCCATATTATTCCTTCAGATTTCTACGTACGTGCTGCTCTTTCTGGTCACTAAGTCATTCGCATCACATCAATTCCCAGTCTGTGGTGCCATGCCCCAATTGTGTCATACATGTCAGCAAGAGTCAGCATAATATGAATATGTCAGTCGTATTCAACCTCCATGTTGCCATGTCCTGAGAACATGCGCATCCATGTGCCGTATCCAATCTATCGCCAACATGCAAGTGTGTATAATAGTTATAGTTATAATAGTATGTATTAAATATTCATAGATGTATCATGATATTATATACCTACTGTGTATATACAATATAATATACATTATCATATAAATGATATATATATATATATAATTATATATATACTTTATGTGTATATGATGTAGATGTATCAATACATTGCCATTCTCCGACGGTTGCGAGGCAACGGGCACTACATTCGCCAGGGTCCAGGTGCCTCAGGCGCATCAAGTGCCTCAGGTGCGCTGAGAGTTTCTTCACGGCTGTTGAGATTGTTGAGTTTTGAGACATTTTGAAACATTCGAAAGGATTTCTAAAGGTATAACAGGTCATAACAAGGTGAAGACATGGTGACATTTGCAGTACTTCTGCAATACTCTCACAATCTCTGACTGATATTGTTTTGTGGTATGCTATATACATTATTTCTGAACTAAACGCAGTGAATTATTTTGAATTTCTATAATCCTATGTTGCCTATGCTTAACAAGTACCAGAATGTGTCAATGAGTTGCTTTTATTAGTAGGACAAGTGCAAAAACAACAAATATTTGAAACATGAAGAAGAGTGTGTAGATCAGATCCAGGCTGATGGGCACTTTCGGAACGGACTTTCCTCGTAAACTAGAAAAACATAGAAACACTAGCTTTGCAGGACAAAGTATCAGAAACTACTGGCTAGTGAGAATCCACTATTTCTCTCCTCCCCCTTCGGGTCCAAATCTCTAGCAGAGATAGGATTTTAAGCACATTTTCAGGAAACAATATGCACCCACTGTCAAGAAAACTTATGAAAGTGCAACCACAAGAATGCACTGCAACAAATTGGCAGATCATGATGTTCAAATATGTTCATGCAGTCTTCTGGTGGAGCTCACTTGCTGCCTCACTTGCTGCTACTGTATATGCAATGTCATCGTGGCTAAGATTCAAAACAATTTGGCATGGGTAAATTCTTTCTTTGGGTGAGCTTATTAATTGTGCGTCAAGAGAGGGCTGGTCGCCATGGCCTCTAGTCACGATTCTTCATCATTGTGTGCAACGCATCGCAACGCATCTTTATTTGTTGACATGGCAGCGCTGTCCATCCATCTATGGAATCTATTACATCAGTTTTTTTTTGCCTAGTTTGTATTTTTAGTGAGCGTAGTAGATGTATACTTCAGTTCACTTTATTGGGGTTTCCTTGCAGCTACTGTAGAGGCTAGGTCAGGTGGTTTGCACTTTGTTGCGGATTTGCAAGCCTTCATGTGCCAGGAGGGACGGCTGCACAAGAACAAGTATGCGTCGCTGAGGCGAGCGCATTTATCATGTCGGATCAAACTTCAAATGGAAAGCACATGTTGAAGAAATACGACACATAGTGACATGAAATCACACGATCTCCAGCAGTCTGGTGCCACGTCAGGGTGGATCAGCTTCCTCTTCCGCCGCCAAGGCGAAACTTGTAATTGGACATGCGGAGAGTTTTGTAGCGACGCTGGTCTTTGCACAGTTTTTGGTGTGAAATACCATGAAATACCACAATGAAACCGGACTGCAGGGATCTACTGATGATGCCATCAAGAGCTATGATGTTGCCCGAAAGGCTTGGGTTTGACCGGCAAGACATCCAAAAAGTTTGCATGGTTGCTGGGACAAAACAAAAGCAGATATCGGTGGCACATAACCAAGCTTGACGATCTTGATGCTATGCTGACTATGGATGTTGCATGATGTCAGAACCTGCATGTCAGGGAAGATCTGCCGCCACCGCCGAAGGCGCAGTCTGTTTTGGAGAGGCGGGAAGGGCCAAGAGTTTTTGGAGCTTATTTGTAGATGGAAAGTGGAAGTGAAATAACACATACTAGATCATACTAGTAGGATATTAGATTGGATCGCAGCCGGAGAAGGCTCCTTTTTCAGAAGTTTGACCTTGACCCTTCAAACTCTTGTACAATGGGGTGATGCGTTGCTGAAAAATGCAGCCGGGATCAGAAAAAAGGAACCCTAAAATTAATGCTGCATCCCTGTTGGTGTCAGCCCTGAAAGATTTGCAGTTCCTTGTTAAGTCGATTGTGTTCGCTAGCTTATTCCAATGTTTCTGCAAGCTTATCAGTCTGAAATACATATGAAACACATATGAAACACACATGAAATACATATGAAACACATATGAAATACATATGAAACACATATGAAACACATATGAAATGAAATGCATATAAAATACTCATAGCTCTTCTGTCCACATTTTTCAGTGGATTGCACAAGGCTCTTACACCAGGAGCATCAAGAGGCGCAAGGGAAGTGGAGTTCATTGGAAATGATGGAAGTCATTGGAAGTCCATTTGAGATGCACAGATCATCACAGCCGTATCTCAGATACATCGTTGACAGAGTGCCTCTAGATGCCTGTCATATATGCCTTGCCCATCATAGCCTATAGCCTATAGCCTATAGCCTATAGCCTATAGCCTTTAGCCTATAGCCTATCATTGTTCATGGTTTCTGGTCAAAGCTCTTTGTAGTTTCAGTGCGTTAAGCAGGTTTGATTCTGTTGCACTTTTTGCCTCCAGAATTTCATTATTTGCATCTCTGCAGTTGCAGTTCAACGGGACCGCAAGAGACTCCAACGGTGTTTTTCTCGACAAGACCAACGGAAGGCAGGTATGAGAGTCAAAGAAACGCAGTCTCAGAAACCGAGAACAGGTCAATCACAAATTTGATCAGATGTTTGATTGCACAGTTGGAATCATGTGGAAGTCTTAGGCCTTTCATTTCTACATGGCTTTACGTCAGCGGATTATTTCCATCAAGAATCGAATCTAAATCATGTTGAATTAAGTGTCAGGCCTCCGATACCGCCTATGGCATTGCAACCACCGCTTGAACCATGGCTTCAGTGCAATCAATAGCCAGAGAAATCAGAGCTAAAGGATGTGAAGCACTGTCAAAGCCTAGTTGAATGGGGTCTCATCATGTAATAGCAAGACGATTGCTACATGCAAAGGGTATCAGAAACATTACTTGACTTCCCATCCTTGTAAATCGTCAGGAATCATCAGGCGTCAGTACCAAAGTGTGTTGATCAGCCTGTGCTATGCCATTGCTGACTGCATTTTCTGGTCCACAGCTCTCGGAGATTGCGTTCCCCGAGACATCACGCAGCTCTGTAGCTCTGTTCTTGTCTAAATTTGTCTAAGCTATTCGTGGTTGAGGCCAGCCTTCAGTAGATAAATGACTCGTTGCATGATGTTGTAAGCCTAAATCAATGCGAACCTGGTTCCGGTACCAATACCGGAAAGTCTGAAGGCGAAGAAAACGACAGCACCTAGGAATGACTGGATGATATGACAATTATGATATGACATGACATGAGCCCTTTCACATTCTAAACCCATGGCAACCATTCAAAACTTGCAAATGCATTTGATTTCCAAGTATCTGTCGGCTGGTTTCTTCATGGGACCTTTAAGCTGGTGCAGTGAAGCTTCCCCAGCTTGGTGCACCAGGTGCATCAGGTGAACCTCACTGATTCTGAATGAAAACGAACCGGGAGTAAGTTGGCTTCCAGAGTTCGGTTCAAAGTCAACGTAACAAAGTAGCAGCACGGTGCGGTTCAAAAAGCATCGCCGCAGCGTGCACCTGTGCATTCTTGATCACGCAGCTTGCCCTGGCCATCTAAGCAGAGCATGCCACTCTGTCACTGCGCTTTCCATCAGCACACATGCCGTGTGTTTGGAGTGGAAAAGCAGTTTGATTGCAACTCCAGCATATGAGTAGAATTGCAAGTGCAACATGGGAAAACTTACTTTCTGCGAGGACTAATAGTATGGATGTTGCAACAGTGGAGATTCTACCTACATGATGCAGCACTCATGACAGTGACTAGACTTAAATGTATGCAAGGAATTGCATTGGGCTGTTGTTGCATGTCGTTGCACCTTATTGCACGCTATTGCGTGTTGTTGCATGTTGCTGCTTCGTTTAAAAAGGGATTATCGCTAGTCACTCTCCGTTCCGTGTCCGTGTGTGTGTGTGTGCGGATTGGATGCTGCATGTGGAGGGAGAGGAACACAGCTAGCGGCTGTTTGTTGTTCCAATGCTTGACTTGAGAAACATCCAATGGAGGTTGAAGCAACTCAGGACTCAATGTCTTGATTCTCTTGCACATGAACTGTAGACTGCTTCACTATATTTTTTGACAGTCGTTCATTACTTCAGATCATTGTCCTTTTTTTTTTTTTTTTTTTGGGAAATACGCTGGTTGACTCCAAGTCCAATTCAGTGGATTCATGAGCGAGTGACATCAACCCATCCCGACAGCCAACATGTGCAATTTTTTTATCAATTTTTATCATTTTGATCAACACCGACTTCTGGAACCCTGAAGTATGTGGCACGCTTGGTAGCCATGGCAGAGATGGTAGATCCTGGTGATCCATTTGATGTGCAACAGGCCTTGGGGCGCTTGATTGTCTTGTCACAGAAAATGATGTAAACATTGTAAACTGTAAACATACAAAAACAAAGAGATGCCTTCGCCTGACGTTTGGAAGACGTTCTGCTTCTTGATGCTTCAACACTTTTTCGGGTTTTAGGTTGAAGTTAGGTTGTTGTCCACAAAGGAAACAATCTCTCAGTTTTCAATCCTTGACTTTGCTTTTCAATCGCATAACCTTGTCAGTGCAGTCTGCAACCTTTTGCTGCATGTCACTGAATTTAGTGAATACGTTCTCAGCTCAGTTACACAGTGTGTTGCTGCTGCACATGTCTACTTCGGTATGAATACACTATTTCACCAATCGGACTCAAAGCAGTTTACATGCTCATCCAAGCTTCGCTTCCCTTGCCATGTCGAGTACAAAGTAGAACCAAATGAGTAAGCAATGTCTAAAGTGTGTTTCACACGAGAGTTACTTGCAATTTCCGCAGGACATCTTGCTTGAAGGAGAAGATGAAGAAACATTTAATCGAATTGTCCAGGAAGCTGGTACGAAATACTAGGATGTCACAAATACTTTGATGTACTCTGAACTACCACCAAATGAATCTTCATGAATACCAAACCCGAAGGTATGGCTTTGAATGTTCATGGTTGCATTATGTTGCATTTGTTTTTGTATATCTTTGCCACAATGTGCTAAGTAGCAAGTAGTCGGGAGTTGGGGACAAAACTCTTGCGCCGGTCTGACAAATCGCCAAGGAATTGGAGCTCCGACCGCACCTCGCATTCCCTTTGGCTCAGTGGTGACTCAACTGCCAGAATCTGCCAGACTTTTAGTTTTGTTTGCTAATAGTAATGCTTCAGAATGCTTCAGAATGCTTCCGAATGCTTTCAGGCATTTGCAGAGCACATGATGCACACGCCTGCATGTCATGCCGATTGATCCAAATCCCACTTACCTTGCCTTGAGGATGATCCCTCAATTGACCTTTGCACCTTCAAGTGCTGTAAGTGGTGCCGGATCCCACCGTTTCATCGGGGTCATCCACTTCCAGCATGCTCAGACACTTGGATTTGTGACAAATCTGTGATATTTTGTGTCTGTGCTGGAGTTGCTGGAGTTGAGCTCCTGACTTCGTCAGTACCAATGTGTGTTCCCACGTGCCCCTAATCTCCTGAAGAATATCAGTTCAAGGTAGTTCGAGATAGTTCAAGTGACATTTGTCATTGTCGAGTTGTACCCTGAATCAGCTCCATGACCTGTCTTTTGATGAGAAGGTTTCCGAACTTTCCAAGACTCTAAGACGCTTCTTCTTGCTTTCAGAATTTGATCGCCTTTGGGCTCCAAAGGTGCAAAACAGATTGAAGCATTGGATTGGCAATCAAAATCAAAGAGATTCCTGCCATGCAGGACAGCTTGCCTGCTTGCCTGGCAACAACCTAACCCTAGAGCTGCATGCATTGCAAGTGGTCCAGCTGCAGAGCTGATGTGGTGGGTTGTGTGTGGTTTTGTTTCTTTGTTTTGTGCTGCTATGGAACTTGGTTTGCAGGCATTGCGTTGACAATCTTGGTATTGGCATTGGACAGGTGTGCCGGCCCGGTTGATGGGGCATGGGATTCTACAACTACATGTTTGCCGTGTGGTTGTTGAGTGGGCTTATGCTTACAAGACAATTCTTGGTGCGGCCCTGGGGATGCAGCCCCGGTTGACTGGGCCTAGTGTGTGACGGTTGTTTGCCCTGGGGATGCAGCCCCGGTTGACTGGGCATAAGTTTACAGGACAATTCTCTGTGTGGCCCTGGGGATGCAGTTCCGGTTGACTGGGCCTAGTGTGTGACGGTTGTTTGCCCTGGGGTTGCAGCCCCGGTTGATTGGGCTTAGTGTATGACAGGTGTTTGCCCTGAGGATGCAGCCCGGGTTGAGTGGGCATGAATACAGTTCGTGTGGCCTGGGGATGCAGCCCCGGTTGACTGGGCCTAGTGTGTGACAGGTGTCTGCCCTGGTTGACTGGGCAGTGTTTATCGCCAGATCTTGGCTGTGGGAATATCGCCAATGTTGGTTGGGCTTGGTCGGCCTTTGGTATTCTACAGATGTCGGCCGATGCGTAATGCTTTATTTACATAGATCACTGTGCTTTCTGGTTTTGCTTTGACTGATGGCCATCAGATTATGGCTTGTGTGTGACTTTTAGTGCCTGTAGTTCGTGGTTGTTCACGGCATTGCTTTCTTCGTCTTGGTATTGTGACCTTGCTTTGTCATTTCTTTTTTCATGGCTTCTCCAGCTTGGCTAACGGCATTGCAGGGTGCCAAAGTGCCAGAGGCAATCCAGAAAAAGCTCATCGAGGACTGGTTGAGCAGTTTCATGGAGGCTTTGGCGTTTGGTGCCGGCTTCTATGAAGAGCATTGGGACAAAGAGCTGTCCGGGGCTCCCTTCCAGGTGCAAAATCTCTTGCA
>BGPT01001267.1:113884-149124 GCA_003297045.1 Symbiodinium sp. clade C Y103
GGATCTGCTCTGCCATCCATGACTCACAGCAACGAACCTCTCCTATAGGTTTGCTATTCCTGAAACTTCCGCCACCGCCTTGTGCGGTACTACTGGTAGCATGTTACGTCAAGTTACCATATTCTGGGACACACTGAATGGCATTGAATGGCAGAAATTCGCTAAAGTAGCATAAAGTAGCGGCATTCAGCGCTTCCAGTGATTCTAGTTCTGTAGCTGTGAAATTGTATGGAAGGGAGGGAGAGAGCGAGAGAGAGAAGGAGAGAGAGATTTNGTTTTAACTCAAGGATTGTAGCTCTGTAGCACCTTGTTCACCATGACTCGTCGCTCGTCCGCGCTCTTGGTGATGGCTGTGTGCCTGGCCCTCTTTGGTTTTGCCAGCATGGCATTCGTCTCTGCCCCAGAAGCCGCCCTTCGCGGTGAGACTGCGCTGACTGCACCAAAGGACCGAGCAGCCCAAGCAGCAGCTATCTNCTATGCATTGCTGCAGCTCGGCTGGGCTATTTTCATTATCTCCTTGGGCCCTGCAGTGCTCTTCTGGATCTACTTCAACAAGCCGGAGCTGCTTTGAGCGCCTGCCTCCTGTCCCAATTTTTCAAGTCCAGGGAAGGAAGCCTGGATTCCGAAAACGCAAGCCCATTGAGACGTGCTAAAAAAGCCAGCTTCGCTTGATTTTATGCATCACCCGCACCAGTAGGTTTATACATGTGTAGAATGGGAACATGTACGAACCTCAACGGTTCCCAGGTTTTGCCATGCTGATGCTATTGTTGTGGTTGTCTGAAACAAGTGAATATCCTGGATCCTCTGCATGATTTGCATTGTGATCCGTCAATGATGTTAAAGCAAGACTGAAGGTAGCTGCTGACGCTGTACGTTGAACTCCTTTTTCAGCAAAGCTCCCTACAAGCCCAAGATGTTTGATGACGGCGTACCTCAAGTTACCAATTGCTAAGACATTCCTCGTCATTGTGTGTGGACAATGTAATGCAAGGAACATGGCGAGATGTCGCATGGTTGGTCAGAACATGTCAGAACCTCCTGCCAGGCGGTGAGCCCGGTGAGCCTTTTTTGCTGACGGATGCGACCAGAACTGCTGACGAAAAGGGGGTGTGGCAGTCCCGTTGCCGATTACGAATGTTGATCAGAGTTGATCAGAGAGGAGAAGAAATTCTTATGAAGGCTCTCTGCAGTTTGAGGTGGAAATGACACTGTATTCAGATGATTTGAGATGTATTGACAGCAGAAGTGCATTGCATCCGAAAAAAATTGCTTGCTGTGCCAGTGGCTTCCAAGGCAAGATTCTTTGAGAACAGATGCCAATGACGAAGCATCTGTCGTGCAAACGCCTTGATCTCAGACAGACAGCATCGATGATGATTCGGAGCCCGCCAGCAAGTTGAATGTCTCAAGCATGATTCAACCGAGCACAATTCCATGAACAGGTACAAGATGTAGAAAGAGAAATGCATGGACTACAACCCTTGGGAGTGCTAGTTGATGAATAGATTCAATAGAGTCGACATAGGATGATGTCCCCTTTTTTATCCTCTTTCTCTTTCTACGTGTAGCTAGATCCATGGCAGATCCATGGCAGCAAAACAAGACAGTACAACCAAAAACAACCGAAACCAAGCCCTGCATTTGCAGTTTCCAGGCTCAAAGATCAGCTCGCCCGATCAGAGGCTCCTGTGACATTGATGCTGAAATGGAAAGGGTTTGCATAATTGAAATGCATTGAAATACTGCGTCATGGCTCGTAATGCCATCTAGTATATTCGTTGGGGATTGGTTGGGGTTTTCATTTGTTGTGGGTTATATATTGCCGGGGATGTTTAACAGTCTATGTGCCTTTTTGTTCTTCAGTCTAGGACTTTTTCATTGGAATCGCCTTTTCACTTTCTCAATCAAGACGTTGTCTGACAGAACGGCGGACCAGGATCACATACGGCTTAAATATGGTTAAATCAGGTTCATGTAAGAGATATAAGAATATATAATATATAAGATGATATAGGTATAATGGACCATGCCATTCTGGTGCAAAGGTCAGGTAGGATTGTTGTCAAGAATTATGGTAGTATAATTTTGTTGCCTTGCAACCTCCCCAAGGCCGTTTCACGAGGTTGATGACCTCTCGGGCCGTGGTATTCCTATGAATACTTACCCCATTGACTCATGCACGTCAGGGAGAAACCCATGAGGTGCACCAGGACAGGTGAGTTGAGTGTTGGGCACCAAAGCCAAACCTGATTGGTGCCTAGGCAGAGGCCGCCTTGAGACACAGATCTTCCCATGAGGCACCCGGGGTTTCCCAAACAGTGAGAGGAAAAAAAACGAATGGTTTGAAGGCATGGTATATAGTATATCTGTGCTGATCTCACCACTTTTCTTGTAATATGGGTGCATATGGGTGCTTTACATGGAAGGCTCCGTGACCAGAAACCGCAACTACTCGTTGCAGTGACTGCAGGCTGCAAATGCCTTCCATTTAAAGTCCAGAGAGGCTGCACTGGAGGCTATGACGCTATGTGAAGCGTTCTGTCAGAGTCTACGTTCATCCAATTTTTGCATCAGTTTGTCAAGAAACAAAATGAAAAGAATATGCAAGGCATTCACCTAGATGAACCGCAGCAGATGGAGTTTCATCATTTTGATGCACTTTGCTGTTGCATTCCGAATCAAAATACACAGATGTTGCTTCGAGCCCAGACTCAACCACCCTACACATGAGGCATTTGGATGCAGTGTTCCCCAAGTCAGGCCGAGGTCGCCCGTGCCCAGCGAGTTGCAGCAAGGGGCCTAGAGTGGGGATCATTTGGGGTTTGCAAATGGGATATGCCATAACCCGATTGTAGTAGGGAACATGATGATAATCCATGTTATTTTTTGTGATTTTGGGGGGCGCCCATTGTTTCAGACAAACCTGTTTGCAATGGAATGTTCTGGATGCAGCAAGAAACTTGGACCACAGAGTGTGCTGCGCCATTTCATCCAGGATCAAATGCAACAGAATCTGTCCAAAGAGGCTGCGCTAGCCTGGAGCTTGGTTCAGCATGCCTTGGGAAAGTATTTGAGGTGGGCTTCCAACATTGACAGATTCAAGCTGTCTCATCGGTATGTGCATCAAATATTTGGATTACATACAGCAAAGTGAGACACAGCTCGCCCTTGCCAATGGCACTACTCAATAGGAAACTTTTGCGGTTAACTCGCAGATGTCGTCACCATGGTTCATGTGGAGATTGTGGGGTGGTAACTTTGCTTCCACTCTGTGTTCGTTTGTGTGTGTGTGTGAAAACACAGGTGGTTTGAAGGAAGCAACAAAGATAAACAACAACACTTTCATTGATAGCCAAGCATGTCAGAGCTGGATTTTGTTGGCCACTTGGTCGCAACTTTGGCTCCGGCTCCCGAGCTGTCTCAATGCTTTGCTTTGTCGTTGGTGTAGGTTTTGCCGCTGATAGGTTGCAGCCTGGTGTTCGTCGCCTCAGCCAGCCAGCCACAAGATCGCCTTGGTCGACCAAGCGCTTCGCTGCGTCAGTCCTTTTGGGCGCGCCATTGGTTCTCAGACAGAGACGGAGGCCTTCCACAATGACTAGACATGCTAGCTCCACAGAAGGAGCACCTCACTTGCAGCCACCTTTTACACAGATTTGACATGATTTGACTGTTGTCCACATGGACACCAGGAACTGCCAGCTAAAAATGATAAGACAGTTTTAAGAGATTGAACCTGAAGCATCTGCACGGGGAGGGACATTTGACAATCGGTGGCACCAAGGTAATCAACACACATGCACTGCCTCCAGCAGTTCACTGGGGAAGCACCGCAAAAGAAGCCTTACCAGCTGCGATCAAGAAGCTGCGCTTGGTCTGAGATTTGATCCGGGCCATTCTGCTATTTTTTTCCATGTGCTTGGTTCATCTTGGTTCTTTGATTCATCGATGATGCTGTTTTGATTTGGTGCTGCCATGCTGTTGGCTTTGGGTTGTTGCATATCATGCTCAAATCTCGAAGGCCTTAGGCCTGGGCGGCCTTGGGCCTTCCGAATCCAGGCAATGCAGCCGCGCTTTTTTGATGGTCAGCGGAACCTTGCGGTCAGAAGGGAAGGGCGCAGTTGACGAGATCGTTGATGCCTTGGGCGATATTTGCGTGGGAGTTTGGCATGGTATGCCTGCGCACACGCCTCGCGATGCAGTGCTTGACGCTGCTCAGGAAGCTGCTTGGCTTACTGCAGGAGCCATCAGGAGCCTGCAATGTTTCAGTTTTTTGGTGAGCAAAATTTTATTTCTGTGCAGAATTGGTTGCCGCCTCAAGGATTTCTGAAACATGTTCTAGACTTATGCGCCAATGGGGCATCCCTGCGTGTAAAAAAATTAGAAATAATGTGAAGGAACAACAACACCTACGGTACAGCATTTTGTTTCTGGCGGTAATCGCTTGGATGAACTGTGTGGAGCAGATCCTTTTTGCTTGCTGTTTGCTATGTGAACACATGACTGCGAGGCAATAAGTTAGAGTTTGAGTCCAATAGTTTCGATATGTTTCGACATTTTGTCCAGACAGGCGAAAAAAGCCAACGCTGATGTAATTGTGACCATTGGCGGTGGAAGTTTGACCGATGGAGCGAAAGTCGTACGCATTGCGCTCGAAACTGGAGTGACGGACGGGGACAGCCTTGGTCAATATTGCTTCAAAGGTGACATAGCAGCGGTGAAGGACACCAAGCTCATCCCGCAGGCGCGGAAGAATATGCTTCAGTTGTGTCCCTTCACCACAAAAGAGGTGGGTTTATTGAGTATTGAGAACTAAGATGGAAACAAGTAACAAGCAGATCACCTCCAAGTGTTGGCGACTTGTCAGCTGAAACCAATAAACAAACCACTTATTGGCAGACCATTTCTGGTGATGTCGGCTTGCCTCATCCCATCTCAGGCAAGGTAACAGGCTTTCGGTGAAAGCAGTGTGCTATGCTATTTCAAGAGGGCTGACTCGAAATCCATGGAGTTTGCATGATAAATAGGAGTTTCCAGATGGAGAGAGAGAGAGAGATTCTATTTCAGTGTCAGCTCAAAAAAGAGATACGTGCATGATATATACATGTGATTACATGTGTATGTATATATCTATTATATATATATTATGTATATATATATGTGTGTGTGTGTGTGATTATATATGTAGTATGTGTGTGTGTGTCTTGCCCTCATCATTCATGTCCTGCACTTTGGAAACTTTGATGCAGTACATGTCTGGTATATGAACCATGAATTCCGAATTCTCCATGAAATAGCCATTTCTGTGGATCCCAAATTCGATACATCACTGGGCACAAGGGGTACATCGCAGGTCTCCGTCCCCACCACCTTGAGCGCTGGCGAGTTTGCCCCTTACGCGGGATGTACTGATCCAGCCACCAAGGTGAAGGAGACCTATGTGTCTTGCAGAAAGCTGATTTCAATCAGCAAAAAATATGTAGAAAGTTCCTGGTTTCACCAGCAAAAAGAGAGGTTTCACCAAGGTCAAAAGTGGTGGGTTAAGCAGGAAAAATGGTGTGTTAAAAATAGTGGGTCAACCAAGGGAAATGGTGATTAAAATAAGAAAGTATATTAAGTATGGATGTTTCTGAAGCCATGGGGGCCCCAAGTTATCATCCAAGTTATCGGATGTTATCGGTCATGATCACAGTAATAGAGAAATCGATGGTGAGATAAATACCTCGCATCAATTTTGAGCCATGATTGCCCATGATAGCTTCAACAATTTCAATCCGGAAGCCCAACATGTTTGTGAAGAAACTTGGGGCCGGGCAGAGAAAAGTCACACTGCCTGGCCTGGTGTGTGCAGAGATGAAACTGGTTTGCGGCCCTTTGGTGTGTGGCTTAGGTTTGGCTTGATGCACTTCCTAAAGCCATCGTGTTGGATCCATGCCTGGCGCAACTCACCCCAGAGTGGCTTTTCTTGTCCACAGGATTCTCACCTGAGCTTGCAGCGCATTGATGGATTTGCGCAAATGGGATTTGGGAATTTGAATGCTTCAACGAGGAAATGTTTATATAATTGTGCGCTATATTACTGCGTTTGTTCCAGCACTTTTTTGTCCACCGCAATTCAAGACCTTCTTCTCGGACTTTTTTGGTGAGATGTTACCATAGATCGCCTGTGCTCCCAAAAACTGAGAAACTCAGGCCTCCGTTCTGTGGACCACTGTGTCGAATGCCTGAGCTCCTTGAGTGGAAACCCATACAGCGACGGCCTTGCATCGGCAGCTCTCACCTTGCTGGTCCGTGGTTTGCGCGGTGTGAAGAAGAATCCAACAGACCAGGATGCAAGAACTGACTGTCAGCTGGGTATTTTCCAGGCTCGGGGCATATTAGGATTGACGTTCGCAGACATAATTTATGTTTATTTACAGCCATGCACAGCACATCCAACCCCTATCATCTCTACCCCTCAGGCAGTTCAGGCATGTCAAAGCGGTCCCAAAATGGGAGCTTCACATGCCATTGGCCACATCCTGGGTCCCGCCTTTGACGTCCCTCACGGCTACACCTCATGTGTCGCTTTGCCTGCTGTGCTGCGGTGGAACGCTGAGGCCTGAAACTGTAGAATGTCGTGTGCGCGCAGCACACTCTCGGAAACACGAAACGTTTTGATATGTTTCAATATGTTTCAATCAAGTTCAGAATTTTCAGAGAACTTGAGTTTGGCACAGTTCCGGTATGTTTGACCTGTCATGTTCGACCGGTGTACTTGCACATGCCCAAGAACTCTTGTAATTCCATGAGAGGTTGGGCATGTTGGCCATACTGGTTGTATACGATACCAACTAAGCATAGGTCATAGGGTATGTTTATGTATATTTCATTATATTTCATGGTATTTCTATTACATATATATACATTACATTACAAATACCAATGCCAATACCAATACCAATACCAGTACCAATACCAATACCATACAATAACAATAACATGAACAATAACATTAACAATAACAATAACAATAACAGTACAATACAATACAATGCAATGCAATACAATACAATGCAATACAATACAATACATATTGGCAAATATTAATGGTTGGCACTTGCACTATTTCAATACATTTTCCGTGCTCCATGTTTCACTAAAGCATCAAACGGTTGAGAGAGACTGTCACGGCTTTCCTGTGACGTATGCAGGATGCGGAGAGCTTGAAGCGTCAAGAACTGGTCGTATCAGCCTTCCAATCTGCTGGCGTCAAGAAATCGAAGCTCGCTGGTTGAGAATCCGGAAATGGCCGGATGAGACAAAAAGAACAACCCGGAAAAATTGGTGTTGACGTCAGCATTTGGGAGATCCCCAATCCGAATATTACCCTCTTGGGGGGCGTCAACATGGGTCAACATATTGAGACCATGTCTCATCAGGAATTCGGACATAGTTCACCCATGTTCACCCCATGGTTGATATGGCTGTGGGATGTTGTGGGCAGATCGTAGCTACTGCAGCAAGCTTTACAAACTCAGGAGCGCTGCAGACTGCGTCGCTGGTTTGGTGACTGACTTAGGCCAGGTGAAGACATTGCAGAAATTGTTGATTGTTGATCATTTCGACGGAGTTGGTGGTGGTATACCCATCTCTATCATTCTCTATCCATCTCATATAAAGTTGTTGTTATTTGTTGGCCGAAATGCTCTGGCGAATTCCCGTGATTCTCTCGACATCTGCAATATTGGGATTTACAGAGCTCCGAGGGAGAGGAATGCATGGTGGCAGCATTTCGGATGCAAACGTGACTGCCACAACTTGGAAAAGACTGGGCTATGGGGCATCCCAAAGGTTCAACCAGCCAGACACACAAAGGACCTTTGAAATACAGAGCCCAAAAAACCTTCCCAGTGATCCAAGAGACACAACGTGCTAGTGAACCTTCACCAATTAAACCAAATCATAAATTGAGGACCGACCTCAGAGGTTTCGATAGATCTCGTTTCACAATGGGAGTTTGTGTCCATCTATTTTCCAAAAATTTTGGACCTATGATTTTGCTAGGCTTTGCTTAGCCCTGCTCCTGGGCACCTTGGAGCATCATGACTCCGTGTGCAATGTGCAATGTGCTTTTAGCATCAGATCGATCAAAATCTTCAAATGTGTTTGGTGTTTTTTGGTCAGACTACACGTTGATTCTGCTAGAGTTCCACAGAAATCAATCTTCTGGTAAAGTGGCAGCTTGACCCTGCCGCAGGTCTTCCGTTGTCGATGGCAGACGTTGGAGTTGCCACGAGTGATTTGGAGGACTGCGCAAGACGTACCATGCACGACCCTTTGGTGCAAACCAATCCACGGAAGATCAACGGCTGGGAAGCTGCTCGTCAATGCGAACAGGTTTCATCGTCAGGGACTACAGAGTTTTGCCATTTGCAGATTATCAGAAGTTGGATTTCACAGATTGTCTTGTGAACCGTTGGTCAAGAATTTCTTGGATAACGGGCTGAACACTGCCCTTACCTTGCACAGTCCTTCCATATTCAGACTCAGAATGACCCAGTCAAGAAAGATAAAGAGTGATATCAACCCCGGATTAATAAACCATGGTTTCTTTTCATTAGGGGGTTACCCCCCAATGGTCAGGCAAGCCAACCACAGATATTGGCAGATACATTCCAAGATGTACTGCGAAACATAGTATACTGCAATACCTGCAATACCGCTGCTTAGGGACTTCCAAAGACAATCAAAAAGCGCATCGCTTTAGCAACATTTGAGGATGTGAAGTCCATTCTTGAGCTGTGTGGGCCTTTCGCTGAGAAGCCTGAAAAGGCAGCCTAAGTTTGGAGTTGGTCGTGGAGTATGTGGAGTTCGGCATTTGAAGTTACCCGTGGCAGCAAAGCCATCATTGAACGAGATGAAGCTGTGTCAACGTTGCCACCAATTGCCACCAATTGCCACCAAGACCATTAGGTCTGAGCGTGTCACCAAGAGTAGTTCATCGTATTTTCATAGTCAAGAATTTTCGCGCGGGCATGCTGCATACGGCATAGGAGCATAGCATTTTTTTCTGAGCTCAACATGTTCTCGCGCCGAGAAAAATGCACTGCGCCGTGGCCTTCGAACGACTTGGCGAAACCTCAGGAATGGTCCCCAACAAACACGTTGGATTTTTTGGAGACCATTCCACAGAAACACTTCCTATCCTCAGCTGTGACCAGTATCACAAGCTAAGGTGGCGCAATTGCGCTCACAGCTCTCTATGGCTGAAGCACTCTCAGAGGTGAGCCTGGCCTGTGAGAATGCCATCGTGAGATTCGTTTGTTTGTGCTTGATTGATGCGTTTTCATGAGCCAAGCGCCCAGATGGAATCAAAGAGTTGAATCAAACACACAGTGATGGCTAAGGATGAAAATACATGAAAATACCATACCCTGCTATTCCACATCTTCCACGATTTGTGTCTCTTGAGTACATTTGAATACTCTTGATGCTTTCCAGCACGCCCCATATGCGGCTGCAGGATCCCAGTGCTGCCGCAGCAATCTCATCAGTCCTCGATGCCACGCGCAAAGACCGCAAGGCAGAGGTGCGCGTTTGGCTTTTCGCTGCGGACAGCATCACCATTGCAAGTGAGCCGTTTCCAAGACCCCAGTTGGTTAATGTTTATTGTATCCAACAAATTCCAATGTCCAAAAACATATTCGGGACTATCTTAATCTATGAGGGGAATCCAATTAACCAACTATCAAGTTACGCAGAGACTAGGACTCTGTGTTTCCTGCCGCAGCTTGGCTGAAAGTCAGGGGTAGCTGAAGGGGTTTGTTCAAGTCACATGGGCTGCGAACTTCATCAGCTGTCAGCCCCTGTCTCAGCTTTTTGCAGAACATCATCAAAATGCCATGGATTGTGCATGAGTTTAGAATATGAGTTTGTCCTAAAATGTGGTGATGCGTATACATGCAGGCATGCATGCATCCATCCATCCATACATCCATCCATCCATCCATCCATCCATCCGTCCATACATACATACATACATACATACATATGTGCTGTCTGTGTGTGTGTGTGTGCACGCATGTGTGCGCATGTGAAGAAACCCAAACTGCAATTCCGATGATGATCAGCCATCAAATTTGGGGTACCCTCTCTTCAGACAAACCCATATGTTGAATGGGTTTTCATGCAGTTGCTCAGGAATAGCTTGTTAGATAAGAACTGAAGACCGTTGCAGTTGAACCTTTGGCTGGCAGCACAGGAAACAGAGATTCCTTCAAAGCCAAGAAAGCTGGGTGAGCTGGCAGCAAGATTTGAAGAATTTCTGGCTGAAACTGTTCATGTGTTGCAATTCTTCCTGCAGTCCACGAATTCTTCTGAGGTGCTGACTATTTGTCGGAGACAGTTCCCCCCGACGTAGTTACCACCCAGGTGTAGGGCTGGGCTTGGGTTGCCATGATCATAGCTTTATAGTCTCGCTGTGAACCATGTTGAACCCAGTCGTGGGAAACTGCAATCAGCCAAACTATACCCTCTCTGTTCAAGAAAACTCCAGATTTCACAGTAAGAACTGTTTTAATGGGTATTGGTGTTGCATGCAAGCAGTAGGAACTGATTTTAAAATGTGGGTCCAATAATGGCTCCTAAAACTGACAGCAACTGGGGCTGATTGGAAACATGTCAACGTTCTTCGATTGGGCAACTCAATGATTCAGTGAAAGGGACACCCAAATGGGTCCAGCAGTCGCACTTCATCAGTGGTTTCAAATGAGGAAGTGATGCAGGGGGGCACATAGCTGACATGGCTGATAAGCGATTCTGTGGCAGGAGCCATGCTCAGCCACTGATGAAAGGTGCGGCCACGAAGGTAGGCCATGCTGAAGACTTTGGGGCTGGTGTTGGTCCGGTCCTCTTCCGAATTCTATGTAAGTTCACGTATAATATACGTATCCGCCACGCACAAATTTGCAATAATAAATGCATGATTTCTCAAGAAGTCTTGCATGTACATTTCAACCATGGTTGGGGCCCACTCTAGCAGTTGAAAGTATTTGCTGCGTCCATTTTCTTCTCATAATGAGAAGCAAAACCAGAAAAACAAGGGAAATAAAAACAACACACCATATTCTGAGAGTCTGGGGGCGGGCCCCTGGAGACCAAAAAAAACATCAAACAACTGGGTTTTAACAGAAAAAACAACTAGAATGGTGCACATTTGTGCTGAATCCTGTGCTTTTTGCAATAGGAATGTTGTCTCTTAAAGACATTGCATATCGAGCAGGAGTATTCCATTGAAAAGGAATCCTATGTCATTGTGGAACTGATGATAATGATAGATTGGGGGTGCAAAAGAATATAAAATAATGTTAGAGGTCTATCTTGTGGGGTGAAGACTTCTCAGTAGTTCGACAGTTCGACACGTTGGTTTGAAACGAAGTAGGAGCAGCTGGGAATCATGTTGCCGATGTTTTTCTGTAACTGTAGGCCCTACATGGCCCTACGCACATGTATAAATCATGTATATATATATATATACATATCATATATTATATTATATATTATATGATATTATAATATATCTTATACAGATATATGATATATATATATATATATAAATCATATCTAAATATAGATATCGTATTACATAGTTCATACGCTTATGGATACGATTGCACGACATTGGCTCCAGGACAGAAGTCCGACGGCTTCACCTGGGACAATGCAAAGCCACTTGGCTCAAAGCATTTGGAACTGCCAATGTGAGCAAGTTTCGCCCTAGCTCAGCCGGAAGTATGTATGAATATATATACATATATATACATATATATGTGTATATACATATAGAATGATATAGATGTATATATGTGGGTCAACATGGCAATATGCTGCAATGCCAAGGTGCGATTCTCGACACAAAGTTGCACGATGCACGTGCAGTGCTGCTACCACAATGGTCACACAGCCTGTGCTCACGAGAAATGACCAGTGCGACTTCTTGATGAGGATTACGCGTGCGGGTGGAATCTCAGCATGATTTAGCCCACGAAAAAGTATATACGGAGTATTCACATGCCTGTTGCATTCCTGCGTCCCAGAAGTCAGGGTGATTCCGAGAAGGGATTGGAGAGGTGATAGCGAATCGCTGTACGATGCCACTTGTTCGTGTCAAATGTGATTATAATGTCCTACAATTCTCGATTTACCAAATTCGGAACAGCAATTACGCCGTCTCTCTGCTTGCCTGTTTGCTGTGCATGATTGTGCATTATTGATCATAGTTGATCATTATTGTAAATTGATTGCGCTACTTGCAGCTCCAAAAAAAGTCTCACTACTGTCAAACCCCTTTCAGATAGAGAGGCAGTCAATGGCGTTGAGAGTCAAGAGGTGATTTCATCCACCAGATTTCGCACCTTGCGCTGGTCCAAAGCACTCGCATACAACTTGCACCAACACGCCACAAAGTGTTCTCCACGCTCGTGTTTGCCCACGCTGCATGGATATCGTGCTGCTTTTGAAACAAAGCACCAAAAAGCATCGCCACAGAACCGAGGCAAACAGGTCCCACTCACCTTTGGCATTGTGGGTGGCAACGTAGAGAGCCACTGGGATCGGTCGGGCAAGGTGGGGAACTGTGGCAAATAGATATCCCTCAGCATCCCTCAATGACAAACTATTTGTTAAGCTATATATTTGCGTCAAGGACTCAGAATGACTCAGAGGCTTGGTTCAAGCACGCATCGTTCAAAATCTACCACACGCACGTGACATTTCAGCCTCCTACACTTTTGGAATCGGATACGGACGCTAAGGTGTGCTGCACCAAAAGATCGGAGATAAAGAGTTGCCGACTTCCTTTGGAATGGCTTGCATTCGAAAGTCGGGCAAGGTTGTGCAAAGCGGAAATTCTTGTGGCCCTGCACCTGGCCTTTGTGACGGGGACGTAGTGAGGCGCGCAGTCCAGATCCATAGAGAGAACGGCCTTCAGCCAAGCACCGGATTTGTTATGATTTGTTCAGGCGCAATGCCTTTCCACAACACCCCTGGTTGTGGCATGTTGTAGCCATTGGCGTGTCCAACTTGCGTCACAGCTTGCTCAGCTGCCATCAGATTGCAAGTACGCAGTGGCAAAGTGACGTTCTTCAAGGGCAACATGCAGATTGGCAATTGCACAGTAGGCGGCAAAGGTGGGGCAGTTGATGATAGTTCAGTGCAAGATGAATGTTGAAAGCCAGGAAGCAGTCGCAGTCACATCCTACCAACTGCAGAAACACATTGAAACACACCGAAATGGATGTCAGCCACGGCCTGAGATGCTGTGTGATATAGCTCTATGAGTCCAGGTGAGTTTCGGATCGCCGTGACCTTCCAGGAGGAAGGACAACAGGTGGAGATTCTTGAGCCCGTCCAAGCAGATGGCCCTCTTGGCCAAGTGACATGGCTGTGCCATTTGTCAAAAGTTCCTGGCAGTCCCAGAGGTCCTAAGAAACTGTATGTTCTGTGCTGATACGATTTGATAAGTGCGTTTGAGATTCAAGATATCAAAGATTGTAGAGGAGACTTGAGTCCAGGTCCAGGCGTACCCTTCATGCTAAGACTTGCATGGACTTGCAAAAAATTGGGCATTGCCATTGCCGCCATTGCCCAAAAAGTAGTTCAAGGGTGGTCTTCCTCGGGTATCTATGGAATTGAGGGAAAAGATTTGCAGTTGAAGCAGCATTTTGAGTGGAATAGGACCTGGATGGAATAGGCCCTCTGCCTGTCAAACATGGCAAAAGATTGAAAGCATGACCTTTTCTGGGCTGCTCACTTTGGATGCGTTTCCCCCCAGGTCCAGCAAACATGGTCGCGAAGGGTCCGCTCGTTCACTCGAGCAAGTGCCACGGCATCAACTTCTGAGAGGATAGCTCTCTACCCTCTGTAACTGCTGTAGCCTTGGCAGATCGAGTTGTTGAAGACATTCTCTGCATTTGGCTCACCCATCCAATGTACATAAGCTGGCAGCTTGTCTCCCAGAAACAAGTACCCAAGTCATCCCATCTCTAGGAATAAAGCGAGGAAAAGCTTGAGACTCTGAGACAAGGAGCTCCAGCAACTAAAGCGGCTGTGAATTTTCTAAGGCAAATCATTCACGCCAGGCACTTGATGTTTAGGTATCCTTCGTTCTCCTCTGAAGAGAGGAGCTTGAAATACTGCAAAATCTGGCTGGACGGGGCCACACGTGCACAACTAGAAAGGATGTAGAAGCATAAGACACCTGTTCTTGGTCCTAGAACACTTTGGTCTCTGATGAAAAGCTTGTGACCCTGTTTGAGAGATGGAAGCTGTAAAGAAGTTCCTTTTGGCTGGCAAGTTGCCCATCCCATGCTGCCGCTTGGGCATTGTGGGTTCTTGGCAACTAAATCGGAAACGGCAAACTGAGGGCACTAGTTAGGCATGCGCCGGAAAGAAAGCTCCGCATATTGAACTTCTGGCCAAAGAAATGATAAGAGAATATAAGAGAAATTCAATTATTTGTCGGAAGCATATGCAACAGCCGGTGTTTGGATTCGGATTCTCTTATGATGCCACCGGAAGAAAACCTTCGAGCTAGCCTTACCTTCAGCCATATGACCCTGGTGACCAATCTTTTAGCTCGGCGACCATCCCGGCAAAATAGACCTAGCCGTCTAGCCCAAGAAGTTTAAGCCTGTTGTGGAACCAATTTCCACAAGTGTCATCACCCTCAGGGGCATTCGATTCTTTGCAAGGACCCCTGGCCAAATTTCAGTATGTTTCAGGTGATCCTGAAAGGCGATGAAATATGTTGAAATATCTAGAAGCCATTGGAGTCCGCAAGGATTCCATTGTCAAGCCGTAGCCAGGACTTGAGACGTCAATTGAGCGAAGAGCAGAGTTTGGTCATCACCTTGGACACTGCTAGCTCAAGATGGACAGCGTTGGTATGACTTTGTATACTTTGTCAATACCCCATTTACATTTTACATCCATTTACTGTCATACCCAAAGCAACCCAGAATTAAGCTGTTTTGTGGCATGTCACACTCCGCCTCTCCGTCACGAGTGTCCAGTCATCATTCAGACGCCCCAACAGGAACAAACCCACCGAAGTTGGTTGCTTTCCATGCCTTTGGTTCTTGGAAATGCGCTGTAAATTCATGGGGCAGCTTTTGCACACCCTCAGCTTAGGTTCGGAAACTGCAGCAGGAGCTCCTAGAAGCGGAGGCCCCACATCCTGCGACGGTTTGGAGACTGTGTTGATTGAGAGCAGCACATACATTTTCGTGGAGCAGTAGGTTACGAATTTTATCAAGTGCACATGATATAACAATATATTATAATATCATAGTGATATTGATGTGAATGATGCATGTATGTATACATTTGTAAGTGAGTTTCCTCACACTTAAAGACTTACACCGAACTTACACCGCTTCCGTTTTTGGCTTTGAATCTTCCGCTTCGAACATGATTCGAAGACGAGGCGTTTTGCTCGCAGTCCTCACAGCTTTCGGGCAGGCTTTAAACTCAACGCTTCGAAACAAAACGGATGACACGGAGCTGCGAGAAAGTTGGGATCCTCGGCATCCTGCGCCGGAAGAGCTTGCAGGGCGTAGCCATGCGTAGCCGTTTTCCGCTGGTTTCTGTGTGGTTCATCCGAAGAACGACAGGATTACAAACAAAAACGAGATTCGGTCGAGAAGCACCTGTCTGATCTGTATGGACCAAGGGAATACCATGGGATTTTATGAATGACTTTCATGCACTCATACACGCTCTGTCCTCGGGCTGAGGTATGGCTGAAGCCAAACACTGGGCTCCGGTGCCAAGACCCTTGGGAAGCTCCCTGTGGGCATTGGTGATGAGGCAGCGACAGGCTGTTCAAGATAGATTGATCATCCATTCATTAACTTCATGCATCCAGAAGAATAAATATAGCTATGATATGGTATGATTAGATATGATAAGCATGGTTCTATCTTTTCTTCTTGGGATTGGGAACATTGACTTTATGGAACAGATTGCATGCTCACAGGCTGATACATGATGACCCGCTTGAACATGGCGCAGGGATTTCCATGGGTTTCCTCCATGCTCCGGGAAAGCAGCACGCGTTGAGTCTAAGGCCACTGTGGCAAAGGACCTTAAAGAGGAGTTGCAGGCGACTGCATGATGCTTGTTGCTGTAGTCGGTGCAGCCAGGGCTGGGGATATTCTAAGGATATTCAAGGATTCACAAGTACCTGAAACCTGCAAATCATATACATTCAGTTGTGCCATATATATTTAAATATATATATATATATTAAATAAATAAATATGTATATATATACATGTCTGTGTGTGTATAGCATGAGCACAGGGCCACGTTTGGAAGTCTAAATTGTGTTTGCTTGCTGCTAGCCTGCAGCATTTACAGCTCTCAATCTAGCGATCGGTTCAGCTTGTGATTGTGCATTGCCATGCTTCGAGTTCCCGAGCTTCAGTCAGAGGGAGCGGAGCATTCAGCATTCGGTTGCGCTTTGGGGTGCGACATGTTGCATTCGCAGATGAAATATGATAAAAGTGCGGTCATGTGCGGTCCATTTTGGTGCTTGTGGGCAATTCCCCAACTTCAGGATACTACTTGGGCTGGTGCCTTCGGCACAAGCATAAGTCCCCAGCAATTCCCCAATTTAATTCAGTAAAACAATTAGACTTTAAATTTTGTTTTTGCTTAAAATTGTTTCACACATTTTCACACAAGACCATGCCTCTTTGTTCGCAGCTGTGATCCAAGGTTGCTTACTTCCTGGCTTTGGTCGCGCAGCTTCCCGGTGTGGCGAACGGGCAAGCGGAGTCAGTGACGCTTGGCTCAGTGGTCGAATAGATTCGTCTAGGGTTGGCTTCAGTCAGGCATCCACAGGAATCAAAGGTGCCAAAGGTTTTTTGGTTCACAGGGTGAATCGGTTTGCTTGCTGCTGCCCTTGTTTTACACACGGTACTCAAATGATTTTTCGTGGCCTCGTGAATGAAAGTGCTTTTGTGTGTGTGGTTCCAACATTTTACAAGAGCCAGTTTCTGCTATAACTGAAACTGCTCTTGTTTTAGCAAGTTTACTGAGGGAGAGGATTTCCAATCATGTAGATTTGAACCCTCCGCTCACCGCTTTGTGTGTTCCCCCGGTTCCCCAGGACATCATCATCACCACCACCACCACCATCGTCATCATCATCATCATCATCATCATCATCATCATCATCATCATCAGTATCATTTTCGCCAGCATAATGATGGTCAATGCAATATCTGTTACATGAGCAGTTGCCTTTGTCTTCTATATCTGTTTTCATGCGTATCATTTCATCAGCCTTCTTGTTGAAGATGAGCTCGACTGGAATGCTCGCCCAGCGCACACTCATTCCTTCTTGGTGCAAGCTGGTTTTGTGAGACCTCGTGGTTAGCACATCCGAGGTGTCCTACCATTATAGCATCAGCCAGAACCTTTGCTGACCAATTTCCATACTGCTTCACCAATTGCAGCACGCTGTGTGAGCCATTGGCCGCCATAGTTACTGTGCCTCAGCGTCCGTTATTGGGCTCTCCCCGCTCCCAGATTCACACTTTGAATGACTTTGATGATTTGTTCTTTGTTAATTTGGTGTTCCTGGGATTTTCTGGGCACCTGGCAAAGTGTTTGCCGTCAAACCACCATGTTTACAGCATGTTTACAGCATGTTTACACATGCTGTAGCACATTCCTGCTGCTATCGCATGCTTTTTAGGAGTATATGATGACCTTCGATGTGAATGCCACGACCAGAGTAGTTTGCCGTGATGCTCAGGCCGCTTGTCCGCTGTCATACAGATTGTGGTTGGTCATTGAATTGCTTCTAAATTCCAGACATGCGCAGTACTTGCCTTGGGCATATCCAAGGCCTACTCTTCAGTTTCATGTGGCACAAGACTTTGTTCCCTAATGTGCCTTTTTTGTGCCAAGAGTCCAAGTAGAAAAGCGATCAAGATGACAGGATTGTTGTTTCCTTGCTGAATTGGGCAGAACCACGGTGTTTTTTAGGTGGTTTTCTTTTTGACGTTGTTCTTGCTGTGCTGGTATCCAGTCGAAGTGCACTCTCAAATGTTCTGTTAGGACTGGTTTTGCACTATCAATGCTGGGAGTGAAGCTTGTGCGGGTTTGCTCGAGCTGGCAGAGACATCACTTAGTCTCGTGAACCTTGGCGCGCAATTTCATGCTGCCCGCGGTTGGCCAATGTGGTTGCGACTGGGGGTCATCAAGGCGTTTACAAGCATTTACAATGCGTTTGGTCAAGCAATGGCAGCGTTAAAAAGACTCAACTAGAACTTCACCGCAGAAAAAGCACACAACCACCGGGTGCACTCCAAACAAACCACTCCAAACATCCAAACAACATTGAGTCGCCTCAAGAACTGGCATCCTAGAAGGTGTTCTCTTGTTTGTTGGCTAAGTCATTGCCGTTTCATGCTGTTTCACGTGACCTTGCTGACAAAAAAGTTGCCTCGCAGCGGGCTGGGGAGGTGTGTTCTCCCTGTGCTTTGCCCAGAAATTGCAAAGGGGAGCGGCGCTGGACCTTCGCTTTGGACAGACACAGCATGTGATAGAAACATGTAGAAACGTGGGCGCCAGTGAGAGAGAGGGCGAAACCTCAACAGATCTCGAAAGTGAGCGTCTTGTGAGATGCGGGTTGTTTTCCGATGCTTTCGCGCAGCATGTGCTACGGATGCGGCTGGCCTATTTTTTGTGGCAGGGACATCTTTTGTCGGTACGTCTTGCACCAAGATCTTTTCTTGAGATCGAAAGTCTTGCAAAGAGTCACAGGATTTTTTTCGCCAAGGGATCCGGTTGCGATTCCAAAGAGATCTTGGAGGGAGGTTTTTTTTTGTTTTTTTCAAGGCTTCTCCGAAGGAGATGGAGATGTTGACCTTGCAGAGAACCCCAAGAAGTTGTGCACTTGGATGTTGTGTTGCTTAACATAATGGCCTTTTTCAGACCTACTTTTTGCATCTTCAAGCGGTGACTTCACACCGCTTGGTTTACTCTCTCTCCTACCAGGACAAGTGATTGAAGAAATGCAAATCAAATGGATACAAATGGAATATCTTGATTGATTTGATTGGCCCAACTGGGGCCCGGATGGGCCCAACATGGCCCAACCGTGAACGAACCTTCCGGGAACGCCCACAAGATTCGCCGTGGCTCAGGATCCCCAGATCGGAGAGTGGCATTGATGCCACGTGCGCTTTCGGCTGCAGGGATCACCGGGATCACCACAGTTTCAGGGAATTGATGAGTTTGGTTCGGGGTCAGGAGGGGAACTGCATAGACCCAAAATTTATAAGCCACCCATGGGTGGCATGGGTGGGGCTCATAACATCTCATAACGTCATAGCGCTTGTGTGTGGCTATGAATATTCTCACATGAACCTCTTCAGCAAATGCTGGATGCTGCTTAAATTTTCTTTGACTTGTTGTTTGGCTCTGGCTCCGTAGCTGCCAGCTAGTGTCAAGAGATGCTTCGGTGGGTGACACGGTGTTTTCGACACTCTTCCCACATTCGCTGAAGCATTTGATTTTCTTGATTGTAGCTTCGAAACCGAACACCGAAAGATGGATTGACAAATGTGAATACACAGGATGCACAGTGTCCAGAAAATCCAGAAAGGCGTCTTAAAAGTACGCCTGAACACAGCGAAATGAAGCTCCTTTGACAGAAGTAACTTCTATGATTGTTGTTGTCAGATTTGCCTGGTGACTTTAGTGTCCCACAAAAAAATGTATTCCGTGTGCCGTGCAGATACACTCAAACACCACGATGATCCAGGGCACCTCAAAAGGCACGCAACAATTGGACTTCTTCAATCCCAGCCCACGAACTCCCTTTGCGGGGCAGACCCCAGCGGCTACCCGCTCACCCAACATGACAGATTGGTGGACTGACCTTTTAGCCATATCGGACTGGTGAAGTTGCCTATTGCTGATGATAACAAAACAAACTTTTGTCAGGATGGCGGTGTCTTTGGAGAAACTGATTGCGCTGTGATGCTGAATGTTTGCCTGGGACTGAGGCGCAGCACTGACTACAACATCTTCAACCACAACCCCGGCAGACGCAGGAGATGTCGTAGTCACCCACGGGGCAGAGGTTGAGGGAGACATACGTCAGCATCCAGAGCCTTGCACGCCATAGATCCTGCCAGACACACCAGAGAAACGACGTGTGCATTGTAGACCTGGCAGGCAGTGCAGGCTCAGCATCCATTGTTGTAAGTGCTGCCACTGGGCCATTTACAGTCTCATTGCTTTTGGATGCTTGTGGTGGAGGATGTCAACTAAAAGATCCATGGAACTTTTTTGGGAGACATGTCTGTGACCCACTGATGCCTCCTTGTTTAATAGGTCACTTATTGTTGTTAGCTCCTATTTACCCAGCTGTTGCATGGATCCTGGCTCCAAGGCTTGGGCTATCGCACTGCTTGCCACAGTGATATACTGATCGGAGATCGACCTAGCAAAGAGGCTGCAAGACCCAGCCAAGCAGCCCAGCTCAATGAGCTGAGCTGAGTGAGGCTGAAGTGCACAGAATGTCTTAGTGACATTTAGTGACTCATCTTTAGCGGCTAGAGGTTTGCGAGGTCGTTGGTGCTTGCTTTTCCCCGATGTTTCTAGAAGCCGGGATCTTGAAAGTTCTTGTGACTGAAATGCAAGAAGGCACTCCGATGAACCCAACCAGTGGGGCTGCAAATGTGCATAATCTTCGGACAAGGTTTTTACATGTGTTTGCTCATTTCAGCGTAGTTTGGTGTTTACATCGGCTTGTCGGGGTGATGCTTGCAAGGACCTTTCAAAGGTCCGCTCAGATCAAATGAGTAGAACGCAAAGATCCTGTCAAAGACCGGGTCGCTTCTTTGCACTGTATGGCCGCACAAACCTAGTGCTCGAACCTTTTTCGATGATAGGACAGCTGCATTATCACCTTGTCCTTGCACATCCAATATGTCCAAATATGTCCAAATTTGCCGTGTATCCCAAATAGTAGAGGTCAGGCAGTTTGGGATTGAGCGAGCAGGTCCATCGAACGCTGGACGTTGCTCCAGACATCTCCAGATGCTCAAAGTTTCGCAAAAAGTTGATAGCGGTCGCAGCCTTCTTCGCACATTGCTCATCAAGTAAGCACAGGTCTCAGTGGCCGCTTCCAGGGCAGAGAGTCTCCATCATAGTGTATACTGGCATTCCAATCATACGCTTTTAGTGGATTCGACGTGATGTGACACTAGAACATGGCCTTTGCATTTGCTTATATTATATATATATATATATCTCTTCGTATATACCGCAAGTATTTATGAATATAACATGGGCGCGTGTACACATAGGGACATAGCTGACCTGCAAACTCTTTCGTGCTGACTTTTGCAGGAGGCAATTTCCCAGCCAGCGGCCACTGCAACTGAACACAGCTTCAGTGTGGCTCCCCAATCAAGCGGATCAAATTGGTCATTTGACAATTGTTTGAACATGTTTAAGTTTGAACTGATTTACTGATGTCATCGGTCAGTTGCTCATATTTTGTCCTTGGGCGCGACCGCACAGGAGGATTGCAAGAACTTGTGCAGCGGAAAGTCCGGTTTTTTGTCCCAGAACAGAAGAAAAGGAGAAGGAATCAATCACAAAGCGAGAGAGAGTGAAAGAGAGAGTCTGGTGCCTAGTGGAAAGAAATTCTGTACAGGGACTGCAAGCTAGGAAAAGTAAAAAGATCCGGCAAGAGACATAAAGGATCATGAACCATCAAAAAGGTAGCAACAAATAGTAGCGAATTTTCGAGTTCGCTAGGGATCATTCCATGCACCTTTCGCCGCTTGCGCAGCACCTTGCGCAGTGGTTTGCCTTGCTCCATGGATTGGAACTTTGGGAAATTCAGTCACAGACCTTGAACTATGCCTCCCTAGAGCTGGAGCAGTACCTTGAGGCCGATGGCTGATGAATGCCGATGACAGATCGATGTTCACAACACATTCTCCGAAAATGTGGTACTGTCTACCATTGGGAGTTGAATTTGTGGAAGTATGAAAAAATCTGTTGGCAGTACACCCCAAATGATTGCCTCTAAATTGCAATTTTAATCATTTTTTAATGGCGAAATGATACGAAATGATGATTTAAACCAATGGATCTATTGGTCCTTGACCTCAGGATTCCACCTGCGACTGCGGTGGTCCATGGGCAAATTTCCGAAAGCTCTTCAATTTCACTCTGGCGCACTCACCGCCGGGCTCAGGCCCTTTTGGCATCAGTTCACGGCCTTTGGAGGTGCTATGCTACAAGACGGCATTGCCATTGGTAAGATCAGTGCTTCACCACATCATACGCGAAGACGGGGCTTTGAAGTTTGAGAACTTGGCCGCAATGACCAGCTCAAAGTATATGGACTTCGGGGATTATTGGTGTCCCTCAGGCCTTGTGTCAGCATTGAGCCTTTGTGCTGCCGTGCACGCTGATTTGGCCAGAGAACGAGAGATGGATCAGCTGAGGCCAGGAGTGATGCCACAAGTGGATCCTGGGGAGACAGAAGGGCCTGGAACCATCAACTGGGGCAAGGCTTTGGGCTCGTGGCCAGAACTTGTTCCCAATGGCTGCGAGAGACATTTGTCCTGCTTAGCGTATTTGGAAGGGATTTTGGCTTTGACCACTCTCCGCCATTGTGGGCCCTGCATTGCAGAGCTGCAGTGGTTTACCACCATGGACGAGGTGAATGAGAACGTGATCCGGTGGCTCCGTTGGCTTTGGCATCGCGGTGCTTACATGGTTCCACCTCCTTGGGAAGGGCCATCTGCCGCTGCTCGCGTGCAGCCTACCGCAAACACCAACGCAGCCGGGGCCTTTGCAGGTCCAGAACGTGGGGCAGCAGAGGATGGCACAGGAGCCACTTCACTTCTCAGGAATTTAGCTGCAGCCTGGGGGCCCCAACAGTTTGAAGAAATGTCGGTGCGACAAAAGCATTTCGAGAGGATTTTTGGAGGCTTGGCAGATTTGCCAATCATGAAGGGCAGAGGAATGAGAGGCGTGAAGGTCAAAGCTCACCCTGATGACTTCCGTGGTCGCCGAAGTCACCTCCGTTTCTACATGTATGAGCTGCCATCAGCTGTACATGGCAGATTGCTGGAACACCTTCATGGCGAGGTGCGGGAGAAAGAATCCAACCCGGCAATCTGCAACTTGGGCCTCTCACCCTGCCTGGAAACACACAACACCAAAGGAATCTTCAACGGCCTTCGGCCATTTGTTGCGGAAGCCACCTTCTTAGCCAAGCTCCTAGCAGGACCAGACGAGATCTTCGTGGAGAATCCTGATGAGGCATCATATTTCGTTGTGCCATTCCTGTCCTCCATGTGGTGTACCTTGAGTGCTCCCTTCTGCTGGGTTCGATGTTCAGCGCAAAGACCACTGAATGCGCTTCTTCCCTTTTTGACATTCTACAATGCCTCCACAGCGCATCGACATCTCTTCCTTGGCTCAGACTCAGTTAGCGACTTATCCCAGGATCTTCAGATGCAACCACTGGTTCTTCACTACGGCCCATCCCCTTGTGGCAACGATGGGTCAACCTTTGGACCTCTCATCACTCCTCCAACTATCACAGATGATCTTCCATCCCTGGGACGTTGGGAGTTTGCTTCGAAAGATCTCTTGCTTTTCATGGCCGATGGCGTTGCAGAGCGCCCCTTTAGGGCAGAGGTGCTCGGGGAGCTTGAGAAATGGCAACGTCGTTTACCTCACTTGTTTGCAGTGTCCAGGCGTGAACAAGGAAGCCAGGGGCAAAGTTTCAAGAAGGGGGGTTCCCCAAGTTTACCTTCTGAAGTGATTTGGGCGGAAGAAATGCGAAGAGCGCTGTTCTGTCCCGTTATGCCGGGTGATAATACCTTCCGAATGCGATTGTTCCATGCAGTTTTGGTGGGATGCATTCCTGTGGTTATACTTTTTCCTGGTGGCGGCTGGTATCGGAACATGGGGCCACCAGTCAATGCAAGCTTGCCATTTCCCGAACGAATTGCTTGGAGCCAGTTGAGTGTTGAACTCCCTTTCGATCCCAAGACGCAGCTAATCTCTGATTGGGCGAAGAAGTTGGTGCCAAAATTGTTGCGGGTGAACATTCATGAGCTCTACCGCAAGCAGTGCCTTGGATACCTTGGACTCTCAACTGGGACAATTGGTGGCACCAATTCATTGATCATTGTGGTGTGATTTGGTTCATCCACCCGGACCTTATAATGTTGTCCCCAGATTGAAGCGTGCAGATTGCATATCATATCTAGCTTTATGAAATGCCTTGAGCCTACTTCTAAAAATTTCAAAAAAATGAAAAGTGAAAACTAATGCAGAAAAAAACCAAACCACTGTGTGAAGAAAGGCAAAGACAAAAGCAAGAAAAACCAAACGACTATCTTGAAAAAGCAAAAGAAAAAGCAGATCCAAAGTCCAACATATGTACATTTATAATGGTCACTTATTTGGTCGCTTTTGTTTGCCTTTTTTGGCTTTTTGTTTTTGTTTTTCTTGCTTTTGTTTTTGCTTTTTTTGGGATGTTGTTTTGCTTGGTTTTGCTTTTTGCGTGCTTTTGTTTTGCTTTTTTCTGAGTTAGGTTTGGATATGTTTGGATTAGGTTTTTTTGTTTGATTTGATTTTGGCGTTGTTTGTTCATTTTATATTTCTATTGTTCTATAGAAGTTGGCTGCAAACTGTATCACAAATCTGGCTGGCGACCAACTGTCAAAACCACCGCTGCATAGGCAAGCAAGAAAGGACCCTGTCAGGCAAAGTAGGTTGCTTGTGATTTAAATATTATATTTGTAGGTATGCTCAAATTTGAGGGACAAATATTTCCTTTGCACATTTTACACGCTTGCTGGATGTTGCTGGGAGGGATTTTCCCTGTTCCACAGATCGCTTGAGCTGCTCGTGGGATTGGCTATGCTGGTCAAGGTATCATGTGTTTGTGATCAGTTGTCACATGTTGTCACCTTGTCCTACTTGTTCAGAGGCTAGTAGGGTTTGAACATGGAGGTTTCCTAAAATAGGGGTACCCCCAAATCATCCATTTCTAGATAGGAATTTCCATTATAAACCATCCATTGTTGGGTACCCCCATTTTAGGAAACCTCCATATGTTTGAATCGCTTGAATGACAAGCCAGGCAGTTGATCTCCAAAGCTGCACCTCTGCTGCGCTTTGATTTTCACGGCCATCAGCCTGACGCCTTCACTGCCCTCATGGATGAGCTGGCGGATCGCCCACTTCAGCCACCAGAGTACATGGAGCCTTATCAGACTTAGCCAAATTAGCCAAGAATCCAAGGCATTCTGAGATTTCTGTACTTCTCTTGCGTGTTTTCTTCTTGGCTCGCTGGTTCATTCACATGGTAAACAGTGAACCCAGTGATTTGGACCAATTTTCAGCTTCGCAGCCCAGGATTGCTTTGACCCTCGAGAACGCTTCCAGACAGAACAATGCCTCTCGGGCACAGAACATTTGGCCCGCGAAGAACTGGAGATCTATGGTGTGGTTGCCTGTTGCCCCAGGTGGACCAGCAAGACGCCTGCAAAGAACCCAAAGCAGCCAATTACTCAGGTGGCTCGGGTGGGACATGGTGGGAAAAGTGCTGCAGTGATGTGACCCTTGCCATGTTGGTCCCAATGGAGGACTTGCATATCGCAATACTTGTTCTTTTCTCCCTACATGGTACTGTGTTTGATTCTGCTGGTGCTAGTAGGAACGTGTGTGCACCAAAGCCACCTAGGGAGTTTCCATGATACATCACGGGGGCAACAAGCAAATGCGTCTAGCAGAAATTCAGAGCAAGGTTGAAAATCTCGCCATTGGACAGGCCAACCAACCTTGTAACATTGGTGATCCAGATGGAGTATGCATCAGCTTCTTGACTGCACGAGATGCGCTGTTTGATTCCATGGGATATGGACACATTGTGACCCAAATATATATATATATATACATATAGAGAGAGAGAGAGAGTGCACTATGATATGCATTTATACATACATAGATTAGAGTATATAGGCTAGGCAATGCTAGGCATTTCGATTTCGCCGCCAATATGCTTGGCCTTCTGGCTCATGGACCTGTGCATCCCAGGTTTTACCGCAGATAGCAAGGCAGAAGAGCACCCTGAACGACGAGCGAATTTGAAAGCTCACTTGGAGGCAGGATTGCCCTTTCTGAGTAGATGATGGGCCCACAGTACTGGCAAAGCGAGGCAATGCAAGGTATGGCAAGGTAATCTCATGCAATCTCAGTTGATGAGCTGATACATCCTTATGCTTCAAAGGGCATGCCTGAATATGCCATGAGGGCCAGAACTCAACTCAGTTCCCATCATGCCGTTGGAGGTGCGTTTCAGCTTATTTTTTGAATGAGCGCTCGGACGCCTGAAGGCGATGTTTATCAGCAAGAAGCGCTTTGAGGAGGCATGGAATTGTCACCCTTTGCATGCTGAGCCAACAGTAAAGCGAAGCCAAGAGTTGATGCACCTTCAAGGTAATCAGGAACATGCGGCAAAGGGAGTTTGTTGAATGGTGTTCTTTGATGATCTTTGATCGTCTTTGATGTTTTTTCTAGTTGATTCTTTGAACTGTATATATACTGTATATACATGTAGATATAGATGAGATTTGGTTTTCCAACAGGCCATGATGTGCCCTGCTCAAGGTGCTTGAGGAAGATCAAGAGTGCATCAAGTGAAGGGATCGGATGGCTGACCTTTCAAGAGTGAAACCTGGATGGGAAATCTGGACTGGACCTACAGACGCATGCGGATGTGTACGGAGACAGAAGATCGCAGATGTCACAAAAGCGATCGCAAACGCGGTGTATGGTGCTGGACCACGCTCTGAGGAAGGACCTGCAAGGAAAGAACGTTGAGCGGAGGCAACGCCAAACACCAGAAGGCAAATCCAAGAATCTGAGAGCTAAAGAAGACACCGGCAGCAGATCGGAAAGTGCCAGCGTTTCGCGAGAAGAAAAAGGGAAGTTCCGCCACAAATGTTTGGACATGATTCAAGGCTCTGAGTATAGGAGTGGTTCGTAAAACCATTTGTCCTATAAATTTTCTAAACATACAAGTGGTAGGGTTAAGTCGTATCAGCCTGTGAAAGTCGTATCGGGAGGCCGTGCGCCTGGAAAAACTTCAATTTTTACATCATTGGAATATCTAAGAACTGTATGATTTCATTGTTTTGGGGCCGTGCGCCTGGAAAATGTTTAATTTTTGTAGTGTGACAATTCTGAACAAGTAATCTTAATCTTTCTTTCAAGGGGACACGCTGGTTGCTGCTTGCCTACCTGCTTCTGCTTCCCTTCTGCTGCTTGCCTGCTGCTGCTTGCCTGCTGCTGCTTGCCTGCTGCTGCTTGCCGTCTGCTGCTTGCCTGCTTCTGCTTGTCTGCTGCTTCTTGTCTGCTGCTGCTGCTTGTTTGCTGCTGCTTGCCTGCTGCTGCTGCCGCTGCTGCTGCCGTTGGCGCAAACCTTTTGACCGAAAAAAAAATATCAGTCTCGGTCGCCCTGTTTGGCGCTGGCGGGAGGCACGGGCGGGAGACACCAGCGGAGAGAGGGAATGTGTATGTTTCTGTCTGGTTGGAAGGAAAAGTTTTATACCAACTCGTCTTGGCCGGATAGGATAACAAACTTCTTGAAAGCTGTCCACGACCTTGATGCACATGGCACCAGCCATAGATTTGGCTGCGGGAAACAGGGGGGCCTATAACCCTATAACAGGGGGCGCCGGGAAGAAAAAGATTGCAAGTCCTACCGCTGTCAGGCCTGAGATGAAGGGAATCCTTGTCAATACAATTCTGTTGAAATTGGCCGCTGCGCATGGTACTTGGGCTAGATTAGGGGTATATAGCGCGCAAACTGAAACACTCTGTGCCATGGTGTTTTGCCTCTAAAATCAGATCATTCTATATGGCAAATTCGGGGCTGTACCAGTAGGATTTGATTTTGACGGGATGAAATGGAAAACAATTGTTTTCAAACCATGCCAATAGGATTCTCTTCAAATTTTGACTTTGGAAGCAACGTATCTATGATTTTCCCTGGTATGCGCAGTGCTTCGGCTATTTTTTGCTATATGTATCATTACAGATGAAACAGGCTGTGCCATGGTGTTTGTCCTTCCCTGATGTGACTTTCCACGACCTGATGTGACTTTTCTGTATCGACGCTGTGCCATGGGGATGTTGTGACTTTTCCCGCCTGATGTGACTTAAGTACGGTACTCGTAGGACCTATCTCGCCAGCCTTGGAACCGAGACACCCCCTGCCTGCAAAGCCAATGACCCCGGTGCTAAGGCGACCTGACTTCTGTGTCAGACAAAGTACCGCAGAAGGCAGCTGAGGCAGTCGCAGCGGCCAAGGCAAACAATGCCCAGGCAAGAGAAGTTGCTGAGCATCCATGCCATGTAAAATACCTTTTTTAATTCATTCAATCCCAGTAGACCACCATTAAAGATATTAAAGGGCTTTAGCATCATTGACCACTATATGATTGGTGTATAATCATTCTAATGATCATCCTTTGCTTCGGGTGCCGTGGCAAAGCTGAAGCTGAATGTCCCCAAATCATAGGCCCTGGGAGAAACACTTGACGAGGCCGACGAGGACAAGGGGATACAAGGGGTATTGCAGTTCAACATACCAAGATATACCAAGGCTGGTTTCAAGCTCCTAATGATCAAATTACTGTATATCAAAAATATGCATTGGAGTTTGAGAAAGGCAACAACTCCGTTTCTATGTTTTGTTTGAGCGTGTCCGCGAGTCCACGCTTTGCATTTGATAAGGGGGTCAAATGCACCTCAATCCATCCTCAATCCAAACAAAAAATAGAACATCCGAGCTGAACTCTTCGAGAAGGCGATGGAGAGAGAGAATTCGCCCAGAGATCTGCACAGTCACCGCATGATTTGCAGGAGTCCCTTGCCAGCGTGCTGCTGAGCACGGCCGACGGCCTCAGCCTGCTTCAGGTCGGGGGATTGGAGATGCCCAGAATGCCATCGAATCTAAAGGGTTGGGCCAAAGCGATTGAGGGCTGGACTCTTCCAGAGCAGAAGCCATTCATGGCAGAGCCAGGTTGCGTTGCGGGGTGGGGCCTACAAGGCAGCAGCGAAGCTTCTAGAAGAAGGCAGGTGCTGGCAAAGCACGTCCTTTTTGATTTAACAGACACTGCAAGTATCCCCATATCAAACCGCTTTCCTCTTCAAATCCTGTCACAATGTTTTCAGAGCATGCACTTGCCTCTCTCGAGTGTGGCAGGGCAGAAGCTGTTCGAAAGGCGCCATCGCATGCTATTGGTTCTCTTTGTTTTGATTCCGTTCTACACTTGTACATTATTGTACATCGGCATTGATCATCATGGATGAAGTCGTCAGGCCCCCCAGGCTTACTCAACATGTCAAAAACTGCCGAGGCACGAATTTGAGCAGAAGCTACAGGATGAGCTCTTTGAGCAGAAGCGAAGGCCTCGTGCCAAATGGTGAAGTTTCGATTTGTCACGACATAGTGACATTGGTTCCGCTGTGGCTGGAAGCTGTGCGGTCGATTCATTGTGTCACTTTTCACGTTTCTTGCCGCGACTTTCTTAGCCGATTCGAATGAATAAACCAGATTAAAGACTGCTGAAGCTTGCAGCACCCAGTCACCTGCAATCTAACTCTGGAGTACTTGTAGCATGACATGACATCAAGCGAATCATATCGTTCACAAATGCTCACAAGGATTTCTAGGCACCTCTCATTCCGCACCTTCTACAGGCAATTCTTGAACGGATCATCCACAGGGCCAACAGCACTGTCAATGCTGTGCCAAAGAGAGGACATGCGCGCCGTGAAGCTTTGCCATGTGGATTGATAGCCGGGAAATCCCTTCCACGGACTTTAGCCTGATGTGGTTTGGACTAAAACTATCTTCTCCGGGCCAATTCAGATGCTGTTGAATTCCATTTCTGCAAAGTGGAGCCATTGCTAGGATGCTACTTCGGAGGCTGGCTTTACTGGATGGCATGTCCGCAGGGCTCAAACAAAAAAACTGTAGTCCTTTGTTTTAAGACTGTTTTAAGGTACCAGTAGCAGCTCGCCCATTTATGCCGCCATGCCGCACTGAGCATCTGAGTCTGGACATCCAAATCAAGCAATCACACACGCCTCACGCAGGTCTTTGAGCTGCTCATGGAAGCCCAGGTGCCTGTAATTCTGTAATTAATTCCATATCTATATAGCTTGTTGCATGCTCTCTTTTGCCGCAGGTGTTTGCACAGTTTCACTTCAATTGATCAGAATGAAGTTCCAAAGCTGGAAACACGTCCATGTTTGACCAACTTTTTCAAGCCATGGTTTTCGCTCAAGGCAGATCCGTTTCAGCCTGATGCGGCAATGGCCTCAGGTATGGCCACTTTCATGTTGAAAATGATGATCAACCAGTGGATTATCGGCTTATAGGGGTACCCCATTTTCAGACCAAAATTATTTCAAATCAATAAGAACTGCTTCTTGTGCCTTAAGGTTTTGTTGGGTGATTTGCAAAGCATATGAACCAAGGACGGAATGACACCGTTCTTGGAGTGCGCGAAGGTAGGCAACTGTGACTTCATGACGTCAGATCCCAAGACAGATTCTGGGTCCATGCTTGCAAAAAGTTATGATGCTCACTGGCCATGCGTGGGCATTTTTGATATTTTTTGGTGGCACTGGCAGATGCAGATAATGTTCCATTTGCCGCTGCACTCATGTGGTCATCTTTGAACACCCTTTGCAACTCTTGAAAGCTGGATTGCATGTGTCTCTTTTGGAGTCCCGGCCCATGTTCTATTCTATTCTCATCCAGGCTCCTATTGAAAGGAAGTCGTGGAATGGTGCTTCTTGACATGGACTGCTCCTCACTTAAACACTTGCATCAAGTGCAACAGTATGTAAAGATGCTAGTGCTCCATTGAGACATTTCATGGAGCTACTGGAAGCAATTGTCCACGTTTATGCCAGGACCGTGGCTGCAAGACAGCCTTACACTATGCCGCACAGGCTGCCTTCGTTCTGGACAGACAGCAAAGACAAACGTGGCGTGCTTGGCACCTCTGGGCTTCTTAAAACTTCAAACGTCTTGAGGTCCTACTTAATCCCTTATGCAATGGCTGGTGTTGAAAGCTTGGGGAACATGCTAGTGAGGTGCTTTGTCCATGGCATGTGTTGTATAGATTGGCTCCTCGCTCTCCCCCATTGCAGGCTGGTCAAAAGGAGGTTGTGGACTTGCTGCTGAAGGCTGCACTTTTGACAGTGGTGTGTGGAGGGGAAGATGCCAAGAATCGGTACGTCAGGGAATCCACAAGTGACACAAAGAATGCAAAAAAGCAATTTCAAAAAAGGGGAAGAACTACATACTGGTATTTGGGGATCGTAACAGCCGCATTGTAGAATCCAGTAGGATCCGAGATGTAATAAAATGAGGCATTGGAGCTCCGTGCGAGGCCGGCATGTCGGTGGAGGCCATGGATTTGGAGGGGCACTCTGCTGCCTACTACGCCAATGAGGCATCCGGGAATCCAGCAATGTTGGGGTTTTTCTGGCAGCTCTCTGTTTACAAGATAAAGAATGCCTTATTGCCTGATTTTTCTCAGTACTTGTATGACCTCAACTCAAATTTGACTTCATGCGCCAAGATCAGCCTTCCGCACTTGACAGGCAGGCCACGACGAAGTGGTGGCTATGATCGCAGCTGTTTGGGTCCATGTTTCCTGCACATGTATGTCGTGCGTGCATGCGCAAGAGCATGCTTGTCAACCTAGAGTGTACTTTGCCCAAGTTGCTCGTATTTCATCCTGGTGTCAGATCTGGCAAATGAGTCTGAGTTTTGGTCCGCCCAAGGCCATGAGCGACGATCTTTTGGAAGAGATATTTGTGTTCGGCTCAGGGGTTGCTGAAGAGTCAAATAAATGGCATAATGATCTGAGTGTTCCTAATGTTCCCCTAAAGTAGACATCTACAGGCTACATACAGAAAGTGAAAGCCTTTCCCTTTAGCGCGGGTTAAAGTCAGCGCAGTCTCATCTTCAGTAGCATTGAACTGCTTTCCGCGGTGCTGACACCCACCCAGGACACAAAACTCACTGTTCAAAGTGACCATGTGCCTCAACCACTCTGGATACCCCAATATCATCGGACATATCATATCATATTTGCCATTAATTTTGTGACGCTAAAATCTTCAAGAAGTTTTCTTCACATTTAATTTCCCATCCCTTTTTGCAGTTGGCTTTGGAGCACCGCCTGCAGGCACAGAATTGTATATGATCTGATGATGTATGAGATATATGAGGCCTCATCAAAAATTATGCACCGTTCGCGTGAGGAAGAACAAAATGATATATGATATGTAGAAGCGACAAGGGCAATAGATGACGAATAAGCATTCGATAAGCCTTGTGAAGGACCTTGGACTGGCCAAGAATGTCCATGACATACAGAGAGCTGCAGATGCGGCATGGTCATCGACAGATGTTGAAGGCAAACCGTGCAAAATCAAAGCTAAGGGCCAATTTCTGTGACGAGTCAGGATGCTTGTGGTTTTGTGTCATTGCATCGTTGGCTCCATCGACATTCTAGGTGTACAACCTTTCACAGAATCTGACCCAGCAAACTTGATCAAGGTCAATGCTGATCCGGAGTCACAAGCTTCTGCACCCAGCAATGGTGCGCATGCTCCAGACTCCCAGATGGAGATGATGGAGGCCATGGCTCCCTGTGAATCAAGTAAAAAGCCTTGCTGAGCGTGTCTCTGGTGAAAACAAAACACTTGAGAGACATCTGATATTGTTTGAGTACGTTCTGCTAGGAAGACTGGACAGTACCGCCAGCTCCTCAATGATCCGTGTTTCCACCAGCTGCAGAACCCAGAAGACCGTTCAGTTGGGTCAGGGCATTAAGGTCAGACGACCCTGGCCTGGAGATTCCTGAGGAGGAGCACCTGCAGACACGTTTGCAGGAGGCAGGATTGCCCATAGCGGTGCTTGAAGCTTTGCATAGCCTTGCAGACTTGATTCTGGCAGGGTGTTCGGCACCTACGTCCGGAGGCCACCTCCCGGATTTTTGCTGCTGCCTGTGCAACAAAACCACATAAAACAACTACACGGATGCACAAGTGTTTGCAACGTACTTGAACACTTGGAATCATGACACTTTGATGTTTGAGAGTGGGGCTGGTGAGGCAAATTTTGGCCCCGGACATCGTTTACAAAGCTTATGAAATTAAAAGTTGGCATTCAATACTATTTATTGAAAGATGGTTTCAGATCATCAGAGAAAGTGCTTGATATTTAATAAGATAGTATTTCAGGAAATCCTCTCAGAACATAATGGTTGAATCAAAATATTGGAGGTAAATATAATGGGGGTGGAAGTTGGAAAAATAAAGACGTATATGGTGAAAAAGAATTTGCCTACAGGATGCCAAACAGCCTGTGTGCGTTGCAGAAACAATCTCTTGACATCTCTTGCTCTTGCCTTCGCTTTTCTTGAGATTTCCTTCTCATCTCAGCCCTTCTCATCTCTTCTCTCCTTTTTTGGCTCTTCTCAGCTCTTCTCAATGCTCTTCGCAGCTCTTCTCTGCGAAACACAAAAGCAGCAGCGCACAGACACGCATCAAAAGGCGCAACCACTCCAATGCGATTAGCAGGCTCTGAGCTGCAAAACAGCATGGAACTATACGCGCAGCAGCAATGAGAAATATTGACGCAGATACCTGAAGGCAATTTATAAACAACGACTTGCAAAAGACCATGAATATATGTATATAAGAACAATGCAAAAGAAATATAGTTAATAATAATCATTTTATAGCATTAAATTGATTGATTTATTCCCCACAACTTTGTGTGGGGTTCTTGTTTTTTGCTTTGCACCTCCCGCCTCCGTCTCCGCCGCCTCCGCCTCCGCCTCCGCCTCCCGCGTCCTCCCTCCGCCTCCCGCATTGTCACACACAACTCTCACACACACACACAACATTGTCACACACAACTCTCACACACACAACATTGTCACACAGACCTCTCACACACACACACACAACAATGTCACACACAACTCACACACACAATATTGTCACACACAACTCTCACACACACACACAACATTGTCACACACAACTCTCACACACAACATTGTCACACACAACTCTCACACACACAACTCTTTCACACACAACATTGTCACACACAACTCTCACACNNNNCACACAAGTCTCACACACACAACAATGTCACACACAACTCTCACACACACAACTCTTTCACACACAACATTGTCACACACAACTCTCACACACACAACAATGTCAGACACAACTCTCACACACACGATATTGTCACACACAACTCTCACACATACAACATTCTCACATACAACTCTGACACACACAACTCTCACACACACACACACAACAATGTCACACACAACTCGCACACACACACACGACAATGTCAGACACAACTCTCACACACACAATATTGTCACACACAACTCTCACACACACAACAATGTCACACACAACTCTCACACACACACAGACAACTCTCACACACACAACATTGTCACACACAACTCTCACACATACAACATTCTGCCTTCGTTTTGTGTGGCAGACGTGGCACTTACTGCACTGGGCTGGCTCTGGTGGCGGCTTTGGTCGGCGCTGGGGCCCTGTGACGCCGCGCCTCTTTTGCGTGGCAGGCGTGGCACTTGGCGACATCTGCTTTCGTTTTGTGTGGCAGGCGTGGCACTTACTGCACTGGGCTGGCTCTGGTGGCGGCTTTGGTCGGCGCTGGGGCCCTGTGACGCCGCGCTTCTTTTGCGTGGCAGGCGTGGCGCTTGGCGACACCTGCCTNCTTCGTTTTGTGTGGCAGGCGTGGCACTTACGGCACTGGGCTGGCTCTGGTGGCGGCTTTGGTCGGCGCTGGGGCCCTGTGACGCCGCGCCTCTTGTGCGTGGCAGGCGTGGTACTTGGCGACATCTGCCTTCGTTTTGTGTGGCAGGCGTGGCACTTACTGCACTGGGCTGGCTCTGGTGGCGGCTTTGGTCGGCGCTGGGGCCGCGGCCTCTTTTGCGTGGCAGGCGTGGCGCTTGGCGACATCTGCCTTCGTTTTGTGTGGCAGGCGTGGCACTTACGGCACTGGGCTGGCTCTGGTGGCGGCT
>BGPT01001268.1:1224-38036 GCA_003297045.1 Symbiodinium sp. clade C Y103
TCTGCAGTACGTAGGTACTTTGAGGGAATGTATGTACTATGTAGGTCGTCCACAAGGTAGCATATACCTAATAAATAAAAGACTGGAACTCAGAAATGCAGCAAATACCTAGTAAATACAAGACTGGAAGTCAGAAATGCTGCAAATACCAAGTAAATACGAGGCTGGACCTCAGAAATGCTGCAAATACGGAGTATATNCTCAGACATGTTGCAAATAGCTTGCCACCTGGAACGGGTGGGGATGCTACCAAGCTGTGGCCGGCAACCTGGGACCCCCCCCCCCTTGGGGGGGGGGGGGCCAGCAACACGGGACACGGAAGCATATATATATACTAAGTGGGGATTTTTGCCGCCAACTTTTCTGGGGGATAATGAATGGTAATCTGATCCCAAGAATCCCATGAAATGGGCCCTTTTTTTTTCAATATACCATTGTTTTGGGGCGGTATCAATATTCAACGGTCATCCTGTCAAAACCAAAAAATAATCGGCTTGGTGAGCACTGTAAGGAATCGGCAAGAGTAGTTTGTGTGGCTGCCCCTTCACATGATGGCCCAATCAGGGTGTGAAAAAGAAGCTTGGTGAGATCTGAGTATCCCCCAAGGTAAACTTAAGGACAATCATCCAAGTGGGACATTATCCACATACACTGGATGTGAGCAAGACAAGCTGCCTTTTTGACAATTTGCCATCATATGCCATCATAGTTGGTATGGCACCACTATATCATATGATATCCCCATGAATGTCCCTTTTCATATCTCATCATCGCTCCATTATGCTTGGTAAATTGCCGTTATATGCCCATTATGTAGGGTTTTCTTAAAATGGGGGATCCCTAAGTCACCATGGGTTTCAAATACTACAAAGATCATCCATGACTTAGAGGCTGGCGCTGCTGCGCACGCTGCGCCGCAAGAGCGGCGAGCTGATCCGGGCTGCCGAGGATGTGACTGGGCGAAGATGGAGCAGGGTAAGTTGGGTTGAAATCACATGAAATACCCTGTAGCAAAATAACATAGATTAGATGTTGAAAATGGAGAACATGGCTCATTTTTAGATAGTTTACAGTAGGGTAACTCATGGATTTGGTTGAACTCTATATATTGACCTCACGGCGTTTTCTGTCACTGGAATGATGGTTAGGATTCAGGGAAGTATCCCAATATATGGATGATTATTTTGTGAATGATTATGATTTAAGCAGATGGATGTCCTTTTCCCACTGGTTGGTGAATTCTGCGATGATGGATGAAACCATTTGGGACATGAAGCCATGATGAGTCTCGAACTTTGGACCGTTTTCCAAGTGATTCTACACATATATAATGATATATATATATACACATAATTTTTGTTATATATACTAATATATACTATGTATAATATTTATATATAATGTGTATATATATATATTATAATGTGCATATTGAGTGTGTGTATATATATATATATATCCACATTATGTATATATATATATACATATACTGTACATATAATTACATAATATCGGGGACTCGGGGACAACTTGAAATGAAAATCAGCACAACCAAGGACAATGTACCCAACCAGCGGAATGATATGAGTTTGAGTTTCTCTCATTGTATCGGAAGATGACGTACCTATCTACCTTTTCAGGCGGGTTTCCAATGCCTTCAAAAGACCTTTGGACCTTTCTTGGAATTCTTGGGGAGGTTCCCAAAATCCGACCCCCTTCCCCCCCGCTGTTGCAGCTGAAGCAGAAGCACTCAAACACCGGCCAGCTCCTGTCGATCAATCTTAAAGAGCAGTTGATGAGTTTCAGCCTGGAAGTGAAACCATGGGCACTTGCGTAATCTGTTGCGTATAGATGGTACACGTTATTTAAATGGCTTGGCAGGTAAGTTGGTTGATTTGAATATTGGAACAGGATGCCCTTCTATGCTTGAAAGAAGATTAGCCATGTGAAAGTCATGGTGATGATGATGATGATGATGATGATGATGATGATGCTGATGATGATTTGGGCCTTATCTTCCAAGCCAAGGCGAACATGAAGCCTGAGAATTTACTGAGAAAGATGCTGGTGTCGTTCCCTGGCTGTTTCGACCTCCAGGTGGTGATGGGATGTTTTTGGGATTGACCTATGAACTACAACCATGTACACGGCTTACTGTTGCTTATTATTATTGTTATTATTATTAGTATTGTTATTATGATCATTATTATTATATAATCACATCGTGAGGTTTTATTTGGGGGTTACTGAGGTCTTAGTAGCAAGAACCACTACTAGGTGCTTATGAAGCGTCCATTGAACCTGCCAAACAGTATGCTTGTTTCACTGTCAAGAAGCTGCGCATCCAGGATGGGTTGTTTGAAGATGGGGTATACAGTACAGCAAATCCAATTGTTGATTATTGTTCATGTTTATTTCCCCCATTGCCATACATTGGGGCACCAGATTTTCAGACAACATGATGATAAATCCATATCCTCCATTGTGCAACCATTTTTCTGGGGCAACCTTGCAATAGGGATTCAGTAAGCAAGAAAGATAGAAAATGGAATTGACCACTATTGCAGTAGGATTTTGCTGTGTCTATACTTTTCTATCTATTTAGGGGGTCACTATAGCACACTACAAACTACAAGAGCAGGTTCCAGGAATTTGACCCTCCACAACTGAGGCAACTTTGGCCAAAGTTCGGGGACCCAGCTGTGGTCAGCTTTTGTTCAAAATGGAGGATACGCCAGACGTTAATTTTTGCTAGGGAAACTGATAATTAACAAGTGGATATTACCACAGCTGGTGGAAAACTATGATTAACCAGTGGATTTGGGAAGTCAATAATATTCAATGAGAATATTATCGATAGTACCAAAGATATCCTCATAACAGTGCATAAGAGAAGAATGACAATACTGTATTCACTGGACCAAAACTGTCATTCAGAATATACCAAAATGCTATCAATGTAAAACAATAACCAAGATGTATACCCTGTGGTAATTAAACGTAGCTATTGAAAATGGCCATTTATAGTGGATTTTCCCATTTAAAATTGTGATTTTCCATAGCTATGTTAGTTTACCAGAGGGTACTTGATTGATACAGATTGATCAGAGCACAGCCCCTAGTCCCTCGAGTCTTATTGACCCCTAAGATCCGCCCTGCACTTCCTCTTTGAAAAGGACACCCGAGTTGTTTGGTCTCAATTTTGAGACGTTTTCCAACGCTAAAGCATTAGGGTGATTCAAAGCTTGGAACGTGAAACCTGTGTTGAATAACCCAAGTATTTTGATCCTGTTCTCCAAGTCTTCTCCACTTTCAAGAAGTATTGTTGTTTGGATGATGCCTGCAGCGGAAGGTGTATATGTCCACATTCTAGTCATTTTATCCCATGTTGCGCAGCAGTTTCCATTCATGTGGTTTGCTTTATGGCCCCGTGGAGTCTCTACGAAGTGACCCTGAAAGAATTGAGGCTCTCCACAGTCTGCGCTATTGTCGTCCAGCTATTCTCATCCATCATATGAATCTATCATTGATCGTCAGCAACGGTGGTGACAGTGCTAGCAAGTGTTTCATTTTCTTCATGTTCATCTTCTCAGATGTCTTCAAAATGTCATCGTTCGCAACATATCACATCTCTCAAGGCGTTCAATGATGCTCAACTCAACAATCATTTCATCAATATGTTTTTTGTTCACCATAGACAAAGCACACCGATTGTTATTCCCATCTCAAATCGCCTAAGGAATTCCCAGGGATCCCAGGACCTCCCGCGATGTTTCGCCATGGCTCGCGCAATGTACCGCGTCACGGGCGGTGCCTCCAACGGTGGCCTCGTGGTGCGCCAGCAGCGCCCACTGAGCTCCAGAGCCTTCGAGGAGCGCCTGAGGCATGGCTCGGTGCCGTGGTGGCAGTGGAGATTTTTGGCCCCATTGGATCAGGTGATTTGTCGTTCAGGGAATATCAACATAGTCTTTCAGAATATCAATGAATACTAATGAGGACTAATGAGGTATGATGAGTAATATATTGCCAAGATCTATAAATGTGTTGATATGCAACAACAAACAATAATAATCATTTGTTGATAACATTTGTGATTTTTGTTCAATCCGCTTTGAAAAGCAATCAGACTTAAGATATCTTAAGATGTCTATTTATCAATCACTGTTGGATTGCTAGATACATATGTTCAAAAAGAATTGGTTAGAAGACCGAATATAAGATGTTGATATTGATACGACCTTCAAACCAGACTCGTGAGGAGTAGCCCGGGTGCTTGCCAGGTCCTGATTACGAAGTTGTCAAATTTTGAGAAACAAAACTATGAGATGGCATGGGCGAGCGACTAGAAGTGCGATGGGTCGCAAATATGCAACCAAAAGCAACAATTTCTTGGTTTGGAAGATCAATTTGTTTGGTGTGATTGAAACTGCTGTGGGATTCGTCCAGATTTCGAAGAATCACAAAAAAATAAGAATAAACGCATTACATATATCTTTAGTGGTCCTGAAAAAATATTGCTCAAGTGTGGTACAAATTAGGATCCACAACAGCGAGCAACCGCTGCCACTCAATCGAGATGCGACGTCAAACAGTCCTTGGAGATGCCAAAAAGAGGAATGCTTTCCGATGGTTAAAACATGGGAACTCCAAAAAATCCAATAGGCAACTCCTTCAAAACATGTTTCTTTGCAGGTTTTGTCTCGCATTTCAGGGTTTTCGAGATTTGTAAAATGATCAGCTAAGGATTTGTTTCAGCTTAGGTTCTTGGCTTCAAGGTATTTATTTTTCTTTTTGGTTCACAACTCAGGTGGTCCAGGAATTGGAAATGACAGAGGGCAGATTGCGATACTCCTTGCTGTTCGGCGTGGGACCTGCTGAAGGCAGGAACTGCTGGGAGGACCCTGAGGAATTTCACCTGGAAGAATTTCACCTGGAAATGGCCTGTGGCCTGGGAGGATTGGGATTCTGAGGGTTTACTTGGATGAGTTCCCTTTATAACTGGGACATTTCTGGATGATAAGAGGATGTAAGCCAGTTCTAAACTAGAACTAACTCCATGGCCTATCCAAGCAGTGGATTTTGTTTGGGACATTTTTTCAGGACATCCATGGTATTTGGACGCAATCTGGGAAGGGCTACCCAGATTATGGAACCCTCAACATTTATCGATCCCCAACAATTAGCAATAGAATTCATCGTCCCCAAATGGCTACGCAACAAAACATGGATGGTCCGAAACTAGTAGCATGATTCTATGTGATTTGTGATTCCTCCAGCACCCCATGTTTTGAATCACGCCCATCTTTTTATCCCCAAATAGATTAATATATTTTAATGGCAAAATTCTAACAATATTCAAATGTACTATCTGTTGCTGTTAAACAGTAGCCCCAAAACAGAGGTTATAGAACAACTAAACAATGTCCTCTCAACTTCAGTAGGATTTCTTCCTCTCCATCTTTTTCTTGGGGTTGCCAACTCCACCTCCATGACGAAGGTTGGGTCAGCCTTCACTGCAAGGGTCAAGCACTGCTGGTTGAGACGGATTCCACCGACCTGGCCGAGGCCCTGCTGATTCAGGTGTGTCTGAAATGGGGCCCAGAAAATGACCATTTCATTGGACAGTTGATGAAAATCCAGCGGATTTTGGTGGTTTTCATCCATTTCAGACAAGTAAAATTTTGGGATCATTTGGGGTTGTCCAAACATTGAGGGTACCCACACAATTCATGGAACATTCCAAAGTGCCTATATAATATAACTTATGCGAATTGGGGTACCCGATTTTTCAGAAACCCAATTGGGAAGGTTTCACCAAGGCTTAGATTTGTAGGACAGTTGACCAGCAAAAAGTGTCGGATGATAAACCTTCAGTGGTGATCTCAACTCGCCGATCAATCCCGATGAATGATGTTTTTTTCGAGGGAATAATTCCCTCTGATCATCCCAAATAAAGCATGAAACTGTGCTAACCTTGGCAGGGCACTGCTGAGCGTATGTGTTGAATTGAGTTTGTTGCCACCATCAATGATTTGAAAAGTGTTTTGGCCGCCTTTTGGATGATACTACCCATCAAAATCATTCAAAATCCATCAAAGCTTTGTCCATGTGGAGCATGCTGAGGCAGCGGCAAGAGCTCCATGTGCCAACGGAGTGGAATTGATGGACGTGCTGATGCAGGCGGTTCGTTGGGCAGCGATTCAGTTCGTAGAAAGCATGCAGTTGAATAGCCATGCAGTCAGAAATGTCGCTGGATGAGTATTACAGTATATGTATGGAATTATTTGTTTATGATCAATGTGCAAATTGGTGGGGTGTCATGAAGTCATAGTCTTTGAGGAATATTGATTACATAAACAAGAACAGCCAACATGGTGAACACTGACTAAGTATGCATCCGCTTGACTTGACAAAATGCCTCATGTTGGAGTAAAACAAAACATGACAAACTTATGTTGTATGGCAACCAATTGCATGGGTGGTGAATAGTACGTAACAACAATAGTAATAGTAATTAGTAGCAATAATAGTAAAGTGACATGTAACAATATTAATAATACACTAATAGTCTAGTTGTAGAATGTTGTAGATAATACTAGTAATAGTTTTAGTGACAAGAATTTTTGCTAGTAGTGTCTGAAGCGCCTAGGTATTGGTTGGATCATGTTGGATCCCTTACTTGGCGGCAAGGTAGCTGACTCCTTGGACCGTGGTCCCAAATTTCGCGCGAGCAAAGTCTTGGAGGGAACCAACGTGCCTGTCATTGAGGCCGCCAGCAGGATGGGGTGGGTGGGGTGGGGAAGATGGAGGAGTGGAGAAAACCTTGGATTGGCGCTTTCATTTCCGTCCCAAAAGTAATTGCTACATTCTATGAGATATGCTGTATTTCTTCACCATTCCCAGGCTTGACATCGCTGGAGGTCGAAGCGATGCCTGGAAGCATCACGCTGGATGAGTTTTGGCCCCGCAACTGTGGGTTATCTTTCGCAGAGATGCAGGAGAGCTGACCCAGCAGGGTACGGCAGGGTTGGTGAAGCAGAAGGGCGAAACGTGGATGAACAGGAACCACAGACTTTTGATGAGTTTTAGATACATCTAACATTGTTTGAGATCATTTCAAAACATTCGTAGCAATAAATATATATATATATATACATGTATGTAATAATTAGTTTCGGAACATTTGAGAACTCAGTCATTCCAAACCATCCAGTTTCATGGGATGTTATCGTGTATAATCATGTTGAGCAGATCCAGAAAGTAAGAAAACAAATGAAAACGTCAACAGCCTTGGATCCAGTCCAGTAATCCCAACAATACTGTTGATTTGCAGAGGTTTCCTGCATTGATTGCAATCAACGCTTGAAACCAAGGTGAATTACAGTATCATGTCACATCATATCTCGAGATATTCCAAGATATCTAGTGAAATAATGATCCATCGCCTTCATACTTTCAATCAGCAGGACGTGTATTGGCGGATTACTTGCAGCAGCTCATGCGATTCGTGTACCTTGGCTTTGGCTTTGACCTTGAAGGACAGGAATTGCGCAGGTCAGAGTTAGGGAAGGTAATCTGCGACTCAACATCAACTCTGCAAACATGATGAAGCTATGACACGCTGTTTGCATCTCAACATATTCTGTTCTACAAAAGATATCAACATTGGGAATCATTGGGATGTTCTTTCAACTGTGGCCCAAGAATTCGTATCCCGAATTGGTCCAAAAGCATGCACATTGCTAGTGAATTGAGTTCATTCACGTTATTCCCAACAAAATCCAACTTGATCCAAATTTGACATTCCATCTTATATCCTTTAAAATACCATACATGTCCATAAATCTCCATACAACTCCATAAACTTAACTTCTGAAAATCCCATTGCCATTCACTTCGAGTTGCCACTTACCCTTACGCCAGGAGATGGCCGACCATGCCACGCTCCAGCACCAGGGGTGCCGGGTAGTGCCTGGCCATTGCTATTAACTAAGTGGTACTGCCCCAAATGGTATAGTTCCTTAGCCATTAGCAATGGTATAAACATGTATAAACCAAATAACTCAACAAATACCGGTTCTTTAGCATGTTAAGAAGTCAGAGACAATCCAAGAGAAGGCTACCCTCTGGTAAACGAACATGAACATGGACCATACATTGAGAATTGTTATGTTCATCAACATGTTTCCATGGAGAATTACTGAAAAGATGGAGCATTTTCGTTCGGCTCTGACCTCACTGATCCCAGCTTTGCAGGTGAATTTGGTGGTTCTCAACACACTGCTGGATATCCGAGATTTGGAGGAGCTCATCTTAGTGGAGAAGCTTTCTGGAGCAAGGCCGGTGAAGAAATCCCCACGAGTTGGTTAGGTATGGATTCATCCTTGATGCTCCTGCATTTTGATGGGTGAGTGTTGAGGTAAATGTTCGTAATATTCCAGCATCATGGAACATCAAGAAATACCTAGAAATACCCCGCGGAACGAGGCTGCCAGTGCTGAACACAGCTGCCAGCTATGATGGCAATGCAGCATGGCGAACTCTGGGCTTGGCCTCGCCCAAGGTGGAAGATGTTTCGGACAGGGGACAGGATGTTACCATGGCAAAATCAACCATGAAAAATGCTCAAGTTCAAGCATATTTAAACCATGGGAACGGGGGATTTGAACATATCTAGCCAATGAATGCAAGTATTCAAGATTCAATTGCAAGAAAGTGTGATATAGTTGTTATAGCATGCTACTAGTACGAATATATATATATATATGAAAAAATCATGTTTTGTGCTATATCATTGCATCCCATTGTAATTAAAACCTGAGGCTACAAGGGGAACAAGGCACTCACATACCCAATTCCCACTCATTTATGGCAGTTTATAGGGTACTTCAAACATTTGTATGCCATAATTTCCATCGTTTACTAATTTTACCTAACCACTTCGGGTATAAAACATGATAGACCCATCTGGATCTGATATAAGTTTCAGCACATAAATAGAGCTCCTCCCTCGCCACAACCACCTCAGGTGGATCTCGAAGCGCTGGGCCCCGCAGCCTTCGAAGCAGTGCCTCACTGGTGGCTGGCAGCTGTGCTGGAGAGCGAGGATGGGCGATGCATGCTGCACCTGGATATGTGCCACTTGAGTTTCAGATGGTGGGCCCGACCGGTTGTGTTTGATGGTCTATAAAGCCAACTATAGCTGTAGCTATATCTACCATAGACCCGACTTAAGCTAATTATAAACCAAATAGAATGGGCTACCGCCCTGGTGCTGGAACGTTTGAAGGCTGGCAAACGGCAGGCTTGAACGGCAATAAAAAGCTATTGATGTGGCAAGAAAAAACTATTGATGTAGCCTTGCTGCCATTCTTGCTGTGGCATGAAAGAGCCAAGTTCCACACCTCCGGTGGTCCCAGCCCCCCCCCCTGCCTTTCCAAGGCCGGGGTCGGGGTATTAGCTGTCTAGGGGGGTCCACACCTTGTATGTTTGTCTGAACGTGGAGTGTATATACCCCCTGAAATGGCTCTTTTCATAGGGGAACAAGATGATAAACTTAGGCTTCCTGACTCGGTGATTTGTTGTTTTGCCCGTTGATTAATTCACCAGCCATTGGGAATCTACTTTTTTCATTTTCATGGTCCCTCAAGCAAATCCAAGCATGGGTCTGAGATGAGGGACATAATTCCTGAAAATTGCCATGTCAATAGTGAAAGGAACATGGTTTGAAATGATGATATGCCACAATTGTCACCAAGTTTAAGACCCTCCCACTTGGAGTTCATTCTGGATTGAAGAGGTTGGTTTCATGCCAATAAAACGGCTGAAGAAGCTGGATATAATATCCATAATCGATTTAGTTTGCACCTTTGTACGTTTGGGTCATGTGTTGGGGGTGAAGAGAAATGTTCCGCATGGGTGATGGATTAAAGGTTTTTTGAATAAGACGCTTTAGCGTGAACATGAACACACGCTGATAACTTTCCCAAACACGAAAGGGCTGTTCCATCTTGTGCCACCTGCGGTTAATCAATTCTTCGGATGTTTGCCGCTCAGCAGAGAGGTGAAAAGTCAGGCGTCTTCAGGCCTCATGTTTCATTAAAACATATTCAAACAAACAAACAAACAAACAATAAACCATCTTGAAGGCTTTCCTTGGCCCAGGCAACTATGCGTACAGCTCCAATCGTTTGGAGTCTGAACCATCTTCCTTTCACTGCCACAGCTTCATGACACCTGACTACGAGTTGACGCCCGACGCCTTCCCAAAGCTGCACCGTTTTCGCTTGGGGCCCAAGGTGAATGGCTCCCCGCCCAACGGTTTTTCGCTGAAGCCGCTGGCTGACCTGCGCCAGTTGCGCTGTTCCTTTGGTCCGGTCTTTGCCACGCCCCTGTGTACCTCAGCCGGGTGCTAGTGTTGGATGCTGTTTAGTCTGTGACCCACCCAAAACAATTGAGGGATGCTCTGTTGATGTGCATTTTTTTGGGGGGACCAGGTCTGGGAAACCAAGGGTCATGAATCTAAGTAAGTGTTTAAATCATTTTCCTTTGCTGAGGGTGATGAGGGAGAGGATCTTCAAGGAGTAAAATTTGATAATATGGGTCCATGTTCTTTCTTTGAGTCTTTCATTTTCTCCATCGTTCTTCTTTTGTTTGTTTTCTTCTTGCTTTCTTTCCTTTCATCCTGTTTTTTTTTCCTTTGTTCTTTCCTCTTATTTTTCTCATTCTTGTGTTTTTTTTCGTTCTTCCCTTTCTTCCTCTCTTTCTTCTTGTCCTTTGTTTTTTCGTTCTGCGTGTTTGTTAAGTTTGGCATTCTAGGGATTCAAGATGAATGGTGCTGAGCAAGGTACAAAAACCAGAGAAAATTAGTGGTGCCTTTTGGGATTCATAAGGAAACTCCTGAAAAAAGGCACAATATAGAGCCCCCCCACTCATAGGATCTCATAGGTGTCCTGACATATTCAAAAAATGTAATAAACATGTCACAAGTAAGGGGCCCCGCACTTATCAGAGAACACCATTAGTTTCAATCATTTTTGTGCCTTGAACCCCTGAACATGTGTTGTTCCATATCTGTAAATGGAAGGAATCCCAATGGGTATCCGCAATGTTTTTTTGTCCTGGCCCACCTGCCCTTCAAGGTACCTTTGCTGAAAACAAGTTGGGCTGCAACTTCGGTGAGCGCTTCGTGGTCACTGACGACGAATCCTTGGGTGCCTTGAACGAGCTGCACTCCAACTACTGCTGCGCTGCCCAGCGCATTCGTCAACGGATCTTCGGCCGCCTGCCGGCCCACACGGCCGTGCAGATTTCCGAGATCCCGGGTCGAAGCTTGTTGAGCTGGGGAGATCTTGCTGTATTGAGCCATTGACATCTTAAGATGCCAAATTGGAGGCCCATATTTCCAACGTTTTCCAAGGAAACTCGACAGCCAGGAAATAGCAATCAGGAAGGCTGAAGGATGCATATAGGACCATACTAGCATTTCTAGATATTAAAAGGCTTATAGGCTATATAACATAGGTACCAAGGCTTTTGACCGCACCAAAATATGCACACCCATATCAAGGAACCCACTGCAAGTGAACTGCTTTGCCCTTTTTGTGGAGTCTGGCCTGGCTTCTACTGTAAGGACCTGACCTGGAAGGAGCTTTGGTTTCCTTGCTGGAGGACAGGGATAGTAGGGACCACAAAGCGCCGGAAGACTTGAAATCAGCTGCTCAAAGATAGATATGTTTTTCTGAGGTGGCAAAATAATGCTAAATATAATATTGATATAAACTCTGTACTCGACCATGATAAACATGTCTCCCAAAAAACTCATAAACTATCCACTTCTTTGCGGCTTTGTTAAGCAAGTGTTGATGAGGAGGAAGCGGTCCATGATCCGCGGCCAGTCATTACGTTGATCGGTGAGACGCTGTCGATTCCCTTGCTGTCCATGAATACCTGGCCGCTGCCAGGGACGCAATACCTCTCGCTGGCTGAAACTCGCCAGGGCAGCCGTTTGAGCATTTTTTTCAGGCGTGATTTGCCGATTTGCCAATTCATAGTGAATCAGTGGGGAAAATCAATGATCAAAGGAAGTTTAGTCGGAAAACTTCTGAGTTACGGACGATTGTCATGGTGAGCATTCCCACCATCATGTCAACATATGTCAACCACATCATCATGCCAACCACATCATCATGTCAACCACATCATCATGTCAACCTCCCATCATCAAGTATGGAAAGTGCAACAGTTCAGAAGTGTGTGACTTCACATGTAAAAACATTCTCGGGCGCGAAACCGTGTTTTTTTCCGGGTAATGTGGCTTCCGCTGTCGCCGCGGTAAAGGGTCTCTGTTTCCGCGGGTTAGGGGCTCGATTTGGGAAAGTTCTCGAAAAACTGCACAGGACTGCATTCAAAATGTATGGCGCAGTTGAATTTTAGCAGCTTGAGCAAGGGCCACCCTTGGTGCCAAAATAGCATCAAAAATTGAGTATACAATGAGTTGCCTTGTTGCTATTAAGCAACAGTAAGCGATTAGGCAACAGTAAGCCCTTCTTGGTTGGCTCAATTGATTCATCGATTCAGTGGTTCATGGATTCATTCAGTCAGTTGTGCATGGATTTTGTCATGTCCTTTCATTGGCATCTCAACAACCATTTGTTCATTCGTTGATGCACCTCACAATGTACTTCAACACTTCGTTGCTTCTGCATCACAACCCGGCGCGTGCCGGTTGCCTGGTATTATGGGTCCAATCTCACTTTTTGCCAAAGTTTTAAACAATCATGGAACGGGCCCTCAAAAATGTTTCCAACATTTTCCAAAAAACGATCATACACTTAAATCCGTGTCAAAAAGGGTCAGAACGTCGCTCTCAAGGGGGGTTCGCTCATTGCTAGTAATGTCAACCCTGGATGAAAAATCCTTAGCTGATTTTTATTGGGGTACTTCCTACAAGTGGCCCCTTCGCTATTGATACGCTGTGGTTCATGAATTCATGGTCGACATGAATACCCCATAAGAACCAATCACATTTTTCACAAACCCTGGCCCAAACCCAGGAGATGTATGAACGGTATCAACAAAAGTTGCGTTCGCAAAAGTACTTCGGATTGCAGCCGATCTCGCGGCGCGAGGCTATATAGCGAGCATGAAACAATCTGCCGACGCGTTTGCTGGCAGGGTGTGGTATATGGATGAAGGTTTCGGTTGGTAGACCCAAAGGTGCCCCTTCAAGAATAATTATATGGCAAAAGATCGGCAACAACCATGTTTGGATGGCTAAAACGTAAATTCCCTTAAACCAACTAACCATGAATTATCTACACTTTCATGGTATTTAGATGTGCTTGATAAGTATTGAACTACATCAACGTGCATCAATCAGGTATGCATGGTACTGGTAGGTATAACTGGTATTGATATATTTTTGATTATCAACCAAATGGACTTGCCTGAACATAGTCTTTGCTGTTGAACAACAATAATTCAATTATGGGGCATGCCTCATTTTTGGACAATTCAAGTTAATCAAATCTCCTGAGGTTTGATGTTATACTCCTCATGATGGTTACACTCCGGTCCTCAAACGTGGAATTCCAGGATTTCAAAGCTAGCCACGTTCGATTACAAGAGGGTAAGGTCCATTGAGAGTAAACGCCAAACACCACTAAGCACCATTATTCACCAGTATGAACCATTATTAACTATGATTACACATACTGTTGCCCCCATGTTGGATGGTTAAATCCTCATGTTTGCCTTTTATCCACATGTTCCAGCCATCACATCATCACTGCTGAGTTTCTCCGGCTGCAACCCTGATATCACCTTGGCGGAATTGCTGAGCCATCGCGTGGGCCTTCAGGAGCGGCGGAGTCTGCAGGAAAGCTGTGACTTTTTGCCAAACATAAGGGATTTACCAATGAACCCTTAGGATTTCACAAAAAAAACAATTTTACTTCACCCTATTTCGTTGATGCTAGCCAATGGATTTGGAGATGTCTGAAAATGGGCGAACTATTATATCACCAAATGGCCAATTTAGATAGAAACATGATGATGAACCAAGTGAATTTGGTGGTAACCAAATTTCAGACAAGTTGAAATCAAACAAAGATTGTCCATCATTTCAGTGTTCGCTGAAACTTCTTCTAGGAATCGGTGGTTTCTGGTGGTTTCTGCGGGTCAAGCTTGGATGGTTGGAGCTTTCGAATGGAGATTCAACCAGCCAGAGAAGGTAGCGATTGTGGGACAACTAGATACAGTTGCGAACATGGGAGGCATGGACATGTTCCATGTCCTGGGTGAATGTACAGTTGAACATGGGAACCCCAAGTTTGATATAGTGGTTTCATTTCTGGTGTTTTTGATGATATATTCCTTCCTTGGGATAGTGATTCCAATGGAATCCAATCGACCAGTAGTTGTGGCAGTTAACAACGACATGAAACAAACTTGAAACCACCGATTCTTGCTCCCCATCCGAGAGCTGCAACCCCGCAGCATCGCGCAGCATCGCGCAGCCCAGCCCGGAGCCAGGACGCATTCCCCCCAGACTTCAAGCAAAGTTCATTGGATGATCTGAACGGAATGGTCTGAAACCTGGACTTGGTATGATTTGGTCGTTGGGAAACAGGAAGCAGATCTGCAATTCTTGAGGGATCGAATCTGATTGGTAGAATCTTAGGAGATGTGTTTTTTAGATGTGTCGGATTTCGGACGAACATGTGGTAGCATGAAGCTGGCATTACGCCAATGCTGGACTGCCACTAACTGATGAAGTGTGGATGCTGTTTAGGTCGCTCATTTGGAGCAAGATATCCTGAAACCCACGGAGGATTCTCACTATGCTTACCTTCTGCAGGCGCAGTGTGTCTTTTACCTGGGGCTCAGGATTCAGAAGAAGATTGACTGTCTACAAAGACATGGCTACCCAAAGGCCCCAGATGCAAACTATATAATTACACAATTACTTGTAGACTGACATACAGACAAGAAATGTCTCTTGAATCATCTTGAATCAACATCCAATTCTGCTTGTGTGGAATACCTCTTCGTACTTGGACAAAGAAAGTGCTTTCTAATCAACATGCAAGATGTCATAACTGGCCTGTGCCCCATTCCCTGAGATACACGCACCACTTCTTTTGTGGACGCCGCAATTGACATGTTTGGAAAATGGATGAAAATGGTGCAGCCTTCACATGGCTTTCGTTGGTTGCATCTCTTTTTTATTTGTTCTTGAGTACGAGTAGAACAAATACTACCCAAGAATATTGTTTGTTGTTCTTTTTCTTTTCTCTTGGTTACCCTTGGAGCCACATGTTCTTCCTATGTTGATCCAATAGGCTGATGAATCAGCTGTGAGTAGCCGGCAAACTTATCCACAAGTTGGCACTTTCTCTATATAATGCCAAAAAAAAGCGGAGAAGAAACCATATCTCTTTTTAGCCATGGATGTTGCATGTTTTTACCAACTTCTGTGAGTCTTTCTGGGGGTTGGTGTATCCCCCAAGTTCTTTCTTCCCCCAAGTTCCAGGACTGTAAGATGCATGTCGCCCTTCCCTTGCCACCTGCAGTCCTTCGTCCTCGCTAAGCTTGGGAGCTGCATAGGTGATCAGGTGGGGACCAGATGGGTTCGATGTGGGGCCTGGGAAAAGGATAAGGCCCAGGCAGAAAACCCACAGGTTGTATGTTTTTTGCCATGTTCAGATATTTTGAAAGAACGGACCACATCACTTGTGGTGGATATCTTATTCCAAAATGAGGCACTGGGAAAAGTTCACCAGCACCCAAATGAAATGATATAAGCATACATAAGCCAAAACTCAAGGTCAAGGCGCCCACAGATGTTGGAGAATTTTAGGAATTTCAACTACCCATCCCATGCATTGTATGGGAGATGATACCCACGTAGAGTAACCTCAAGAAATCGGAAGTGGGTGGGATAGCATTTCCTTGATGTTTGCCAGCGATTGACCTTGGATATCCGGTTGCTTGAGAGGCAGGCAATGTGACATCAACTTGATTGTATCAAGATGTTGCAAGGTTGGAGCAACATGGCGTACATGTCCTCAAGTGATTAAAACAATGCTGTAAATGCACATAGATAAGGTCCTATAGGACAATCCATGGGGATGCACATCCATCAGCGAATTTGCAAAACCACAACGGATTTTTCCCATAGCTTTCTGTTTGGGTCTTGAACATGCTTCCCAATGAGAAAGATCAGATTTGGAGGGGCCTTTCCCAACTAATGTGCTAAGCATAGTAGTAATTATTATCCCAATGAATTATCATCAGTTATTTCTGTAACCAGTTAAATATGTTTAAATATACCATAGTTTTCAACCACCATTTTTGGTTGTTTCAAATCCCGATCCGCAAAAAGGACGACTTCCTCCATTGGTTGGGCGCAGAGCTGGGTCCTTTGGGTCTGGATGTGGCCTTACCCGCGGGCAGCGCCTTGGTTGAAAAGTGGTTGTTGGTTTGGATCAAAGCAGAACACAGTAGTTATTGTGGTTGAAAAGCAGGCTTAACTTATGAAATTCCATGGTTGAACAGTGATGAACATGGTGGTTTTGTTTCTTGGGGTTTGAACTTGAATTATTTAGTCTTAGGGAGCAGTTTCGAGCTATGGAAATATTCATAATCCCAAAAAAATCGGGAGTCAAGGAGCTACTAAGCATTGCCAACCACATGGCCAGAATGATAGTGCTTCAAACAAAAAAAGGTGATGAAACTTATTTTTTTGGTTGAATTAGATACATCAACAACCAGACCAAAATTTATGCTCACGTATTCATATAAGTCTTCACACAATTGTAAAACAAAATCATCTCCTCATTGATGAATGGGGCTTTCGCCTGCACTTGGCACTCCTAAACCAAAGGAATCCAAAGGACATATTTTCGGATTTGAGATTCGTCTGGAAAGTGGATCCAATAGATTGCCCGTTGCCATTTCTTCACAGCTATGCCACATCTTTTGATTTGCCGGCATGAACGAAACTGGATTTAAGCATATTTAAGCATCAATGATGGGGGTTTCGACTGTCAAACAATCGCTTTATACGGGTCTAGCATTACTTTTCTCACTTTCAAACACATATTATATTGATTGAATGCATCCCGCAATATGCCCCCCAGTGATGGAGTTAGGTGGAGCCAAAGGGATCAGTCAGATAGTGTGCACCACCCCAGTTGTAAGTTGGATGTCACTGGAGTTTTAGGATGTTACAAGAGTTATCCTAAGTTGGGGTATAACCCCGTTACGCATAGTCTTAAGATGTTATATATAAGTATCATAAACCATAGCTAATTGGCCATGGAGTTATAAACCAACTTTATCTAGGGGTTGATTGTATCCACTACCCACTCCGCCTTGCACCTTGTTGCACCCTTAGGGGGTCGAGAAGCCAGCGTATGTTTGGAGGCTCAGCTCTTGCCTGGACAATTTGCGCGTCCCAAAATGGAATTATAGCGACCTGAGAACGACCTCACCATGGATGATGGTTGATTAGGGGAATCTTTCCGAACTGGGTGTATTCCTGATTTTGGAATTGATCACAGATATATGCTCCGATAGATATGTGTATAACATGGTAGAAATGCCTAAAAATATTTGGTCCATTTTCCATATGCTCCATGTATGGCACCTGTGGGTGATTTGTTGCGTCAAATGATTTAGATATTCAATAGATGGAGCACATGGCTATGACATCTATCAATCAAATACAATATACTCTGATCGTGGGGATCATATCAGTTGCGGTATGTACCACCTGAACAAGACGAGGTGACCAAGCAAGATACGGTATATACCGTGTATGAATACATGTGCATTTGTGTCCTGAATGGCAGATCCCCTCCCAACACGGACGATTTTTAGTGGCGAAGATCAGCCAGAGGCCGCAGAGGCCAGCTGAAAATCGGACGAAAGTCCACTTGTTCATACAAACAAATGCAAAAGATGGTTCCACCAGTTATAAGTTGCTGTATGAGCCCTATTGACTGTTGAGATATATATATATATATACACACTAAAAGCCAAACAGTTGACCTAGTTGGATCAACCAACTTCTCCCACTTCTCCAACGGCATCACCATGGATCCCATTGGCCCCTAGGCCGAGATTTGCCAGATTTGGCGCGGGTGTCGCTCCAGGAGGTGCTTGGCAATTGGGAAAGTACTGGGCGGAAGCCTCAAAAGGATTAAAAAGTCGATGTAATCCTACCATCATTGGATTGGTATAAGGGAAAATCTACAGGAAACCAGTGTTTTTCCTATAAAATATGGAGGTTTCCTGTAAAATTTCCCTTAAACCAATCCAATGATACCAGAGAAAGTTCTTTCCTATTTTGGGAGGGGGTTGCCGGGGTTGCTATCCGAGCATGAAGCTGTGTCTCGGTAGGTCAAGGCTGCTCGATCCCGGCGAACGCAGAAGGCTGGGATAATCCGCCCATGACTGGGCACCCCAAAATGAATCGATCACCAAACCAGGGTTTCCAGGGGATACCCTCTGGTAAACTAACATAACTATGGGAAATCACAATTTTTAAGGGAAAAAATCCACTATAAATGGCCATGCTATGTTAGTTTACCAGGGGGTATGGAATTTTCCTGGGGAAGGAATGATTCAAATAGTTTCAAATATTGTTAACGCTGTAGTTTCAACCTGATTTTAGCATGAAAACATCGGAATCGATGGGAATCTACTCATTCTCAGAATTTGGATTTCATCCCGCGGTTGCTAGGATGATCTGTGAAGTTGGAATACGTTCAATCATAAACATGTTATTTTTTTTTACATTGGGATGGATCAAAACCCATTATTTTATATTGTTAGTATTGCTATTATTCAATACGATATATTATTATATTATGATTAGTAGTATTACATCACTATTAGTGTTGTTATTATTACTATTATTACTATTAGTAGTAGTAGTAGTAGTAGTAGTAGTAGTAGTAGTAGTAGTAGTAGTAGTAGTAAGAGGAATCACTCCCAAATCGCCGTATCTCAACCTATGTTCTGGACAGTGAATTACTGCTCAGCCAGAATGTTGCATATTGTTATAGCATATTTCGGGTTTGAACATCTACTGTATGTTGGGGGACATTCATCATCCATTAATGTTGATTTACACACCCATTCTGAGGATTCCCATTGTAGTATGGATGACCATACCGCATACGGGCACATATATCATGCTTTGACTGTGGTATGTATGTACATATAATAAACACATGAGAGGATGCATGATAACTGAGGTATTTGTATTGTATTCGTTGCTGGCATATAGTTATATGATATGGTGATATGGCGTGCCTCAGGTCATACCGACCCATTTGCTTCCTTAAAGGATCAGCCAGCCGCTAGCTACTAGCTCAAAACATACCAGGTAACAGCTGATCAATACCAAAATAGCAGACCCCAAGCTGATGTTGACATACACACACACACAGCACAGGTTTACCAGACCCTGGCAACCATGGTTTTTCCTCCCAGATGAAATTCGGCCACTTCAAATATGATGTTGTTTCCCATGTTGTTCTATATATATTGTCGGAATTTTGATTGGCCATTTTCCACATGTTCTCCATTTTGTTGAGTTCCGTTGAGTAAAAACGTAAAAACATGTAAAAACATGTTTTTCCATACCCATATGCTCCATGTCATATGACTCATATGACTCATTCTTGGGGTACAGTATATGACTATCTGTTAGTATGTATTCCAGCACCATGGATCGTTTGGAACAATGTTTTTTGATATGATTTCATCTATATGTGTAACTATTGTTACATATGTTCTGACCTGTTTCTCCATGGTTTCCACATAATTCCATGTTCATGTTTTTTCTACCATTTTCCATGTATGTTCCATATATGTTCCATATTTTCCCCATCTTTACCACGAAAAAACACCTGGGGATTCTCACCAGGAGGGAGGCAAGGCAAAAAAAAAAATCGGCTGCTCTCCGTAGGCGTCCGAGGGCGAGGCTCTCGAGGCGGATAGCTCGACCAGTTCGCGGGCCAAGGCGAGGTGGCGAGGTCCATGGGCGTCCCCATTGGCCCATGTGGGTCTGAAAATGGTGTTGAAACCCATAGAGTGGCCATGAAAAATAGGGAAAATGATGATCAACCAATGGATGGATATCTTAATCATGTCACTGGATGATAGAACTTTCCATCTTGATATAGTCTTATCAGTATAAGAATGGCCAGGAAAATGATGATCAACCAGTGGAATGAGGTAGCCTATTTTCAGACAAAGCCATGTAATGACCTGTACATGGTTTCTGTCTAATCCCTCCTCCAGGTGTTTTTTTCCTGACGGGGGTCGGTCCGGTTTAGTATTCGAGGGAGAGGATTATTATATATAGTCATACGATGTTACAATTTATAGGTTGTACATATTTGTTTAGTAAGCCACAATAATTGTATGTATATAATGTATATTGTATAATATATATATTATATATAATATATATAGTATATATAATAGATATAATATAATATATATAATAGATATAATATAATATAATATGATATATATATATATATATTCATATGTGTCTAGTTACAAGATGTTATAAGTATGTCATGGAGCCGCACTGGGTGCTTTTTATTCGGCATATATGAGGTGGTTTGTAAAGCACAACGTATATAGAACCCACAATATTTGACTAGGGTATACTGGGGGATAATAGGTTATTACCCACTTACTAGCTGGGTTGCACATCCAAGTATGACATCTGGGTACTTGTACCAATATGTTTCAATCAAAAGCTACATGCTACGCCCCGGTGCTAAAACGCTAGAAGATGGTTGTGCAACCCTCCAGTAATTTAACATAGCTGTTGAACATGGCCATTTATAGATGATTTAATTTGTTTGGCTGTAAAATAGTGATTTTCCATAGTTATGTTTGTTTACTGGAGGGTATTTTTTTTTGGTTTCAAGTGGAGCTGAAGGTTGTGTTAAGTGGAGCTGAAAGTGGCATTAATCACCGACGGCTTTGTTGAACCTCTCAGACGGATTTTGGAGATTGGGATAACCCTTGGTGAATTGCTAGTTGGGTAAGTAGTTTCCTTTTTTCTTGTAGCCAGGAAATGACGTAACATGATATCCACTAGGAAGGGCAAATGGCCAGTTTCCTGAGATATCTAAGATTACGGATGCATGAGGAATTTGCCAGGTGTTTTTTGCAGGTCTGGAACGCCCTGGAATAGAGAGAGAGAGGTAGCTGCTGCATGGATTGGGTGAAAAGATCATTGATGCAGGAGATTCAATCAGACTCGAATTCAATGTATGGCACTTCCAGTCGGAAAGTGTTTGGATCCGCTGTGCATTTGGACTTCACAAGTTGGGACTACTTTTTCAACCATCAATATCAATATCCATATACCATCCACGCATGAATATATGTTTTTGTTAAGGTTATGGATATATAATGGATCATGTTTTGTGTAACTATTGGGTAAAGATACCACAGATCGAAGGTATGGCTGAGTATTGCATGTTCTTGATATGTTTGGATATTAGCTATATAACATTGACTCTACCTTCTGGTGATGCAAAACATGGCAATGCACAATTCCAACTTTTAATGGCATACATGATTTGGGATGATCATCTACCAGGTGATTTGGTCCATTTTTTGGGTTGCTGTAGATTTTTGGGAAGGTTCCAGTGGCATTTCCTCCCACGGCCAAGCTATGGAAGGCTAGACTCCCGCGGAATCTGATACAGGCGCAACATTTGAACTGGTGGGGGACGGGATGGTCATCAAATCCATATGGATTTAACCATCAATTATCGGGTAAACCTACAAAAGGATTTGGAACATGATCTACAAATGGTGGATTCTCCACATCTATGTTAGTTTACAGGAGGGTATCAGGATGTATCAGGATTCACTTCAAAGAATGGATGACCATGGACCATGTCACATAGGATCTTTTTGAGGACATGTGGTAAGCACAATGATGAATGAAACAAACCATACCTAAGTTGAAAACTAACTGGGTTGACCAACTTTATCCAACTTTCAGAGAAACCTTTAAAGTCCTTCAGACATACTTTAGACTATTGGAGTTTATTATTATTACTATTTGTTTTTAGTGTATTGCAAACAATATCCATCCGGGTAATACATGCTCCAAACTAGGCTCTGTTTGCTGTGATGGTAGCAGCAATAAACATGTTTTTCCCCTCTCTTTCTTCTCTCTTCGTTCAAGTCTATCTTTGCACAGACACATGATAAGAATTGTTTCTTTTTGATATATGTTTGTATATAGATACACGATTACAAATATTACACATTAATATGGCTACTTGCACAAGAAGTTTACTAATTAGTATAACAGTATTACTTTACATCTTACATTGTGGACTGTGCATACTATGGGATACCTTGGGAAATCCTGGACGCCGGACTCTTCAGGCCATTGCTCAGGACCCGCTGGTGTCAGAGCCCTATATATGGGAAACGAATTGGAAAATCATCGAACAAAAAGCAGAGAAACCTGAATTTAACATCAAACACATTTGTTTTTTTTTTGAGAGTGATTTTAGACTTTTGGAACCGCTAGTTGTAGACAAGGATCCCTGCCCGCTTGTGCTCATCCAGGGTTGTTTTTGTTGCATCCCTCGCTTTTCTAGTTTTAGACAATTTGATCTATTTCAATTTCTTGTAGAGAGTTGCATATTTTGGCTTGGTAGTTTTAGACAAGTTGATTTATTTCAATTTCTTGTAGAGAGTTGCAACATTTTGGCTTGGTTCACAGCGACCATTTGACACCTGGGGATGTTGGGGTACGGCTTAGGTTTGATCCTCTACAGGGGAATGCCGGGGCTGGAGGTTTGTGTGGGGCCTCAGGACGCAGGCCTCAAGTCGTTATGCTTCAAGACATTTCAAGACAGTAGATTCTCAAGGCCTGGTTGACCTAGATCATTCATGATCATTCCGCATGGATGTGTCTGAAAATAGGGTATACCCTCAATAAAAGCCATTAGGGATAATGATCATTAACCATTGGGTTTAGGGGTACCCTATTTTCAGACAAACCCACATCCTGATTGTTTTGATCGTGGCAAAATCATGCAGAATCTTGATACCCCATTTGGAGCAGAACAGATCATAACAGATCATAACAGTATCAACTCCCAAGTCGCCCATAAACATCCAATGATTGAGGCAACGTAACATCCACACCATTCCACACTGTTTTTTTTTTTGTCTGGATACGTATATTATATAATATATATATATAATTATATATATATATACTGTATATATAAATATTCGCAAAGACTTGGATCATCCTACATCCTGACTTTTTGATCATTTTATTTTTTTTTGAAGTATCAGTATATGTCACGAGCGCTCAACAGATTTCCAAATTTCAAACATGCAGAAAATAGTCAATAGTCATCCTTATTTGCAAGATAGATATCCTAAACATGTTGCAATGTCAAAATGTGTGGCCATGTCTCAAACTATCAGAAGCACGAACATTGTAAAATTGTAAAACTACCATTTTGCAATGCATCAAATGTATCGGTTTCAAATTGAAATAGACTGAACAAGAGGTGTTTTTGTTTTGTATGGCTGTCAATTTTGTATGACCAGCTGTCAATGGTTCTGCTGATGTGACCGCTGTTGTCAGCAAGGTGGCTAGCTTTGTCATGATTGATGGGATGCGGCATACAAAGTCAGTAGTTCAAACTGGACCTTTCTATACCTTTCTTCTCTGCGTGACCCCCATCAATTTTCGGGAAAATCAAAATTGAGTTGCTTAGCAAGATCTAGGGGTCTCTAAAAATGGGTGATCCCCAAACCTAATCTAGGTTTGAATACTAAGTCATGGTCAAATGACTTGGATGATTTGGAGGTACCCCCATTGTAGGAGACCCTTCCGAATCCTAAGAGTCACTCTTCTTCAGACCATGTTTGATAGCCTCCGGAAAAAAAAATGAACTCGTTAACCTAATTCTCAGACACCTCATGCTTGAAACCTTTTCCACATCTCTTGAGACTTCAAAATTCCAGGTATTTAAGCTATGACTGTATCCCCAATTATCGCATCAGTAATTTCAACCACGGTATACCTTATTGTCTATTTGTGACTATGTTTACCTGTGCCTGTATTGTTAGTTGTCATTAGTCAATACAGCAATGATCAGTATGCATCAGCACTCATCAGTTACAGCAATGTTCCAATACATGTGTTGCATGAGATAAGTCAATCGTTAAACTGTCGCCAGTGATGCGTACTGAAATTAATGCATCATGTTTCATTGAATGAAACACATGTAATTAATCTACAACTGTGATTTTGAAGAAAAACCGTCTCCCTATGTAGAACAGAATGCCCCTTTTTTGATGAACATATACAATATCATACAATTGTAATGTTGGTAAAACAATAAACCATCCCTAAATTCACCATGAGTAGGTTGTATAAACCATTCCCAGAATGGATGGTCTATTGTCTTCCCCACGTTAATTATAAACAAAAACTACTTCTATCGCGTCAGGGCTGCACCAAGGTTTCGGGGTGGTCTCTCCATGTGCGCCTCCGCGCGCGGCCTCGCAGAGCTGATGTCATCAGAGGAGAAAACAATGCATGGTTTTTGGCGATTTCATGGGATAACCCACTGAAAAAATGGGATTTTGAAATGGAAGTTTCGTATATTTTGATAGGATGTCAATGGGATTTCAATACTAGTTGATGATAGTTGATGGTAATAAATGGGATGTTAACAGGATTTAAATGATATTTTAATTCTAATACTTGGAGGATTATCCAATGGATATAGGATGGGAGTTGATGATGATGTTTTGTTTCTCATGATTTCCGGGATTTCCAACTTTTTTTTGGGGGGGTGCGACAATGGAGTGATACTAGGATGATCATGGGACATACTTTGTGATTCACCAAGAATGTGACGGGTTGTACTGACATATACCTTATCATCATGTATGATTTAACGAGTATAATTAATGTATGTTTTACATTGTTTTATATTTCGTGGCATATTTAAATATATTTAATAATATCATACCATATAATACTGTATGCTATGTTATCACTTGTATAGAGTGATATCACAGAATGTTGGATTGGATGATATGAACATTTGTTGTATTATATCATCATCATCATCATCATCATCATCATCATCATCATCACATGTTGGAATGGCATCTCACAACAAACAAGAAAAACACTATTCAATCCTGGGGTCTTTCACTCTGCTGGTACGTGAGGAGTTGCAGAACGACTTGGAAACCCTCCATGCACTGACTTTGGAAGGCAGGACTTGCAGAAAAGCACCGGTCTGCAATGGGTCTTTCAACAACGAAATCAAAATTGCGTAGGTCAACATCAAGTGAACATCCCAAATGAATCCAAAAAAATATTTTTGTTTCCTTCCAAAACGAGTCATGTTACTGGGTAAATTATAGTGACTGTGACCTCACTGGAATCATGGTAAGTAAGGGGAATCATTCCCGAATGGCTAAAAATTCCAGGTTAGTCAAGTAATTTAGGTAAATTATAACGACCTCACTGTGACCTCACTGGAATATATGGTTAGTATAGGGAATCATCCCCAAATGGCCTTAATTCAAATTACTGAATTATTCTAATTTACCCAGAGTAATGTAATTTACCCCAGATGTTAAACACGACTAGCGATGGCGTAGATCAACTTGCAACCTCTTTCAACCTCCTTTTTCATCTGCACGGCAGCAGAGAAGAGAATCTCTATGGGTTGATGTTATAGTGTTTGGCTTCATAGCGAGGAACATTCCTGTCAGGAGGTAGAGGCGGTTGGGTATGACTTATGGTATAATTTCTTTGGTTGATTGATGTTTGTGACAGTGATTCATTGATTGATTGATTTGATTACCCTCTGGTAAACTAACAGTTTGCTATTGAAAATGGCCATTGATAGTTGATTTGCCCATTAATAGCATGGTGATTTTCCATAGCAAACTGTGGCTGTTTACCAGAGGGTATTCACCAAAGGTGCTAATACATCAATCGATTGATTAAAACAAACATCAGGCCACAGGATTTCCAGCTATTGATTACTCTGTGGTTTGATGTTTTAATTTTGATCTTGATGTTCAATAAATGGTGGAAAGCTTGATGTTTATTGATATATGTTCATTTTGATATTTTGATATTTTGATTGTTCCCTCAAGGTGCCGACTGTCGGAAAGTGTTGGAATTCTCGATGTTGGTTTGGCCTGTGTCAATTCAGGGAAGTCAGGGAATCGGTTCACATGTACAGTAGCAAAACCAAAAGAATCACTAGCAGCTAGGGGTATGCATATCTCTGTATTCCCTATTTTGCATGGGGAGCCAGTTGGAGCCGGAGCTACGAATTGAGTTCCCAAGCACATGATAGTTAATGCAATTGTTAATGCAAAGTCCTGTAGGATTGGCAGCTTCGAATGTTATTGGATGTAGCTGTATGTTGCTGTTGCTGATTTGAGTTTTGCAGATAAGTTTGGCCGTGTCACGTTGCAACATTTGGGCAGCAATCGATAGCAAGGGGCCAAGTGTGTGACCCCTTACAGGACCTTACAGGCAATTTGTTTAGCATAGTCAGTACTTGCATCATGCTATCTCAATATGATCAATCTTTTTCGCGGACAGATGACATCTCTTCTGTAAACGGAACCCGCATCACTTGATCCAGAAAGTGACCAATCATGATTTGTGTGTTAAATCACTATATGATATACTACAATTCACTATATGATATCAGCGTGTATATCTCCTCTTCGGTTATACCATTTGAAAAAGGGAAAAGGCTGCAACCAGCGAGTGTGACGCGTAGGAAACATGTTTGGTGAATTTTGGGGCTTCTATTTCCAGTATTGGCCATTGTTACGTCCTTAGATCTTCAAAGGTAAACATACAGTACAAGAACATATATTGAAGACAGATGACCTACATTTCTGGTGCAGACATCCATATCAATTTGGACATTTACTGAACATTTCATCGCAACAAAGAGTCTCTAAGTCAACCAACAAAACATCAGTGACCATTTACATAAGAAAACCATAAAACCCATTTTCAGTAAGTGAAAACCAAGGCTTTCCGATGGATAGATAGAATTTCAGATGCCACTCCATCCGACAACGCCATGAAGCGCTTGCGAAGTCCCGAGAAAACGGGGGCTCCCAACGGTCCCAACGGTCCCAGCGGTCCGGGCCGGGGGCGCTTCAGCTTGCGAGGCAGCCGGTGGTTTGGCTGGGTACTGTTTGTTGATTGCTTACTGTATGCATCAGAATCATAATATACAATAACCAATCAATAACAGAAAGGTTGATGATTGTTACTGATTAGATATTGTATAAGTATGATTAATGTTGACTGAATAACTAAAAAAAATCAATAATTTATCAATCAGCAACAAAACATGTGGATAATTGCTTCTTGTCTAAAGATGGAACATGATTGTTGATCGGACACATTTTCACAATCAACAGATTGTTGCTGGCTATGATTGAAGTATAGAAACACAGTGTAGTGATGTGTAATGTAATATACGGTATATAGTTGATACTTACGAAGTGTGACATACAGTATAACTACTTTGATGGATTGTCATTGTTAAGTCGACACAATGAATTGCATGCATGTTATTTTTAATTATTTACACATTATATTTATATCGTTAGCATGTCATTCATATGTTTCGTCATTTATCTCTGATGGCAACATGTTCGGTAAATTATTAAGTTCAGGTCTTTATTCAATGATTGGCATGTCGATAACTGATCAAGTGGGAGATGACAATCCGCTGACGTCATGGTTTAGTGATGGTCCATTCCAACTTACCGATGATGCGATGTGACTAGGGTTTGTTGGGATGATACCTGACTATTTATATAAGTGAGAAAAATCACCATTGAATACCCTCTGGTAAACTTACATAGCTATTGAAAATGGCCCATTTATAGTGGATTTTCCCATGAAAAATTGTGATTTTCCATAGTTATGTTAGTTCACCAGAGGGTAACCACCATGAAAAAATCACCATTTTATCTATCAGGTATTGTAAATATCACTTGTTGGCATGATGATCCCTCGGTGTTGGGATTCCACCTAGTCCAACTGACTGATTTGTGGCCAGGTGTGACGCAAAATTCTCTACACCCCAAGAAACAAGTGGAATCTTACTAGGGGAAAAAACGGTATACCACTGGATTTTAAAGATACCATGAGATGCCCCATGTTTAGACAAATATGTTTAATACATTTTAATACAACATGCATGAATTGTCAAAGTATGTCAAAGTCATGTCCCTATCATCTTTGCTGCCAGACTCCAACGAACCCCCAGGTGTGGACGGCTGGAAAGATGTCCCAGGCTTTGAAGAAGTCGGTCTGCGAGTGGCCGGAAACTGCAACAAGAAATTGCCAAAGAATCTTCGGCATTTCCTTAGTCGGGAAGCGGAGGGTAGCTTCAGGATCGCAGAGTTCGAAGTGCCCAAGTGGGTATCTGGGAACATACTGCATGTAATCCGTGTGCCACATGATGCTGCATGCTGTGTCACCGGTTATCCAAGATTGCCGAAGCTATAGCTGCTTAGGACGCAATCCTGGTGCTTTGTGCCGCTACTCTACAGCGCTCTGGGCAGGGTGCCACCTAATTTAGCCAGTGATGCCACCAGCAGTGCAGAGCAGATTGAGATACTTGGAGGGTTGAACGCGGCTGGGGGTGTTGTGATTTGTGGAGGATAGATGAAAACCATTGAAAACCAGAGATGGCTCTAACTATGTGGGTGTTTATCCCAGTTTGTTTATGTACACTGCATGACTATGTATCTGTATATAGTTGTATACATGGTTTGCAAACATGTACCATCATAAAGATCAAAAAGCAAGTGGAAGTGGAATGCCCCCAATGGAGGGACTTGCCGATCATTGTCATTAGCATGGTAATAATTAGTTGCTTGTAAAGTTGATGAATCATCCAAGTATGAATATTGCCAAAGTTGGACATGGTAAGTCATGTGGATTACCCTCTGGTAAACTAGCATAACTATGGAACATCACCATTTTTAATGGGAAAATCCACTATTTCAATGGCAATTTTCAATAGCTACCGTAGTTGCCACCTGTTGACCAGTGGTAGCCAAACACGTGGTGTTAAAGAGCTGGGTCATGGCCATGGTGAAGATATCTCGCTATACCGTACCCCAAATGATGTCCATATCGGAATCACATCCCATTCTGTACCATTATGTCCAAGAAATTCCAAGTATAATATCCAATTATACCCCCTATATACACCCAAATTGTATTCCCATAGTTTGGTGTCTGTCCAGATTTTTCCACAGGAAAGCGCAAGAATTCTGGCAGCGGCTCTTTTCCCATTGGATTCAGTGGCGTGCAGAGCTGCAAAATGTGATTCAGATCATGGGAGAGGCGCTGGGCGCGGATGGACATTGGTGGACCGATGGTTTTTCTCCCAAGATACTGCTGGTTTCATGGTGATTTAATGGGATTTAAAGGGACTTATATAATGGTGATTTGATGGGATTTACCCTCTGGTAATTTAACAGTTTGCTATGGACAATGGCGAATTTAATCCACTGTATAGATGATTCAATGATTTACCTAGCTATAAGATGTTGACTTTCCATAGCCACGTTGAATTACCGGAGGGTATATGAATGATAACGGTATATATGGAACAATCACCAACAAACAAAGTGATTTAATTGGGCATTGACCTTCAACAAGGGATTTGAACCATTGATTGTACATATTTAAGGATCACTGATCACGACCTCACTGCCCCGTCACTAGAATGATGATTAGGAGAATCATCCCCAGCTTTATTTATCCAAATATATGGTGATCATGAAATCTAGTTGGATCATGCTTTTCCTGCAATTTGAAGTACATACTACTTTTGTATATATGAATATATCCATGATTAATACTGGTTGTGTCCGGCAAAAAGGTATTACACTATGTAATTATCCAGTTCAGGAATAGCTTCTAAGTTTGGACCATATATCATCCCGAAGAGACTTGGTCAAACATAGTTAATTCAGCATGGGAAGGGAGTTGACCGGGCATCAAGGGCCTAAGGGGGAACCAAGACTCGATCATATTGATAGCCAAAAACGTACTTAAAAAGTCATTTACACAGTATTTTAGTAGGATTGTATTGTTCTATTCTTTTGGGGTAGCTGTTCCAGCTCAAGAAATATGTGTTTTGAATAGCATCTAAGAGTCGAAGATTCACCATGAAATGCCATGAATCTCCAACTATCACCTAGCCATTGGATTCGCAGAAAAGCTAACATGCTAACATGCAGTCCCAGAGAACTGGTTTTGAAAGATGATGAATTTGTTGAGAGAAGAAGAGTATGCAAGGGACGTCAAGGGGGAATTTGAACTATCTAGCTACCTGTGAATACGATTCGGCGAGCAGTGACCAGATGACCAGCATCAAAGCAAACCCTGTTGCTTATTGGAATAGAGACTCCAATTTATCCGATTTTTTGTTTGGATCCGATGAATATCCAAACTCTGAAGCAACCACACACGGTTCGTTGTATCCCCAGGGTCATGCAGCCAGGAGACCTTCATTGACGAGATGTCCCTTGTCAGCGCCCAAGTCTCGATACTTGGGATAGAGATTTTAAGGTCATAAATCTGAGGGGATTCAAAACCATCCAACAAACGGATTTACCCACTCATTTTTTTTTTACTTCTCGCATGGGATTTGGCCCCCAAACTGGGGGAGAATACCACAAAATGATAACCTCAATGAGGAACATGCATGTTCCATGGCCAGGTCACGAGTGAAAGACCTTAACGGCCCTCCCTTGTAGGCCCTTATCTCCCATATGCTGAACATATAGAGGAAATCAATGGAAATCATGTGTTTTTTGTTGACCCCAAATGTCGCTGTTTCAGAATTGGCGCTGTTTCAGAATTGGTTCTAGAGAAACCTACATTCGGAAGTGCTGATAGTAGTAAATGTTCCGCTTCAAACATCTTTAAACCAATCTATTGATTATCATATATTTTCGTTGATGAACTCCTCGTTTTGAGTGGTGAAATGAATCAAGTCCCCATCAAATGTTCAGCACTTAAATCACTATCTTGCCAGATTAATTGAAGTCCATGTTCTCAATTGTTGAATCTCAATGTTTGGCAAGTTACATCCCTACCTTGCTTGGTAAATCCATTGAAATCACCATTTTTGATTGTCAAATCCCCCATGTTTGATGGTGAAATCCGTGAAATCCCCAAGTTTTGCTGGTGACATCCCCAAAGCCACCGGGTGACTCAGCCGCCACCGAGGCTTCCGAAGACCCTGGGCCCGCGGAGCTGGACGACGTCGCTGGTCCACGGGGAGCCCAAGGACTATGGACGCCTGCCGCATCCCGCGGGGAGCCTTCCTCTGTGACGACCGGTGGGGCAGGAAGGTTTGCCAAAAAAAAAAGTGGGGAGATCTTGAGGAAGGTGAGATTAGAAGCTCAAGGTTGATTTAAATTTGAAATTTTTGAGATATTGAATGATATTCCTGAGTCATGTTATTGTACTTTTACCAAACTTGGGGGTGCCGTGGACAAACTTGGGAACTGTTGAAATTCCAGAAAGATACAAGGTTTGACTCATGCTTTGGCACGAACAAACCATACAATAAATAGTCACGCACTCTTGAACTTTTCCTCAAGGGTTCAAATCTCTCTCAATTCTATGCCCCAGCAGGTTGAATCGAGCAAAGTTGTCCAACGTTCGGGTTTCGTGGGCTGTTGAAAACCACAATCCTACTTCCTGATATCACTGATATCTCATTGTCCTTGGCCGATCATTTTGGAACCGTTGAACATCAGTGATGGTGAAGTCTAAGGCGGAACCAAGACAGACTCCTATCGATGCTGCCTCCAGATGTTCAGAATCAGATCTTCGCGTCGGTCACGACTTTGACATCATGAACTCCGTTTGCGAATGTGCAGAGGCCCACGCCAGCACGCGGAATTTATGGTTGATGCTTTCCTTGTGTTCTTGCCTCCAGAGAAGTGTGCTGGATCCTTACTCGTACCAGAAGCTTACAGAAACCCAAGTGCCTTCTCAGAAGGGTTCCCCCAGTGGAGCCTCTGTTTACCGGTTGGGCATTGGCAACAAACCGGCTTCATTCATGAAGCTGTATATGTTTTCTAGACGGGTATTGCGGTACAATTGTCGATCCCCATTTTCGGATGGTTTACTATCACGACTATCACTATCAATACAATTCACTATATATGTTACATAATTTTCAAAACATGATCACATGTTTGGGTGCATTGGTCCCCATGTTATGAATCTGGGTCCCCTGTGCCAGGGAAACGTCCAGTGCTGCAGTGGGCTCCAGAAGTGACGATGACGTGAACTGGGGGCCGTGAATCAATCACAAGAAAGTAGTGGCGAAATCGCAGGAGGGTGGAGACATATTGCTTGAACAAAAAGGTGGCTGCAGCCAGGTGGGTTTTGTCTCAAAAGCTGAGGATTTGCAGTTTCTTTTACCCCAAGATATGGCCATTTGAACGTGAAAATGATGATCACCGATCCGATTTGGATTTCCAAGTGTTGAGAGAGCCTTACCCCCAGGATGGAGACCCACCCCGTAAAATTGAAGAGTTTGATCGTAGGATACATGATGGAGTTCACACTCATTGCAGGATCAAGGCTAAAGAACAACCGTTTTGACCAGGCCATACCATGATTGGATCTACCTTTCCATTGTAGCCTGGTCAATCCTCTGATTTGATCAGAAATCTCTCTCTACTTGCTCTACTCAAGCCCAAAATAGGATCCAGGTGTCGAATACCTAAAGTGAATTAACACTAGGGATCGAAATTCCAAGTTTGTGGTATTTTGCAGTTGAACATGGACCCTTCTCCAGATTTGTTGTTGCCTTTCCCCAGTGCAGCCTTCCCCAGCCGTAGGCGTGGACAAAACGGCGCTGGGCTGGTTCTTGAGCGGCGGAGCAACTCATTGGACAGCGGGTGGCTTACAGGTCCGGTTCCCGCCGGGGCCTGGCTGGGGCTGCTTCCTTTTCGGTTGAATCAAGAGGAGCTCCTGGTACCCTCTGGTAAACCAGCATAGCCATGGAAAGTCACCAAAAGTCACCATTTTTTGATAGATGAATCAACTATTTCTATGGCCATGTTCAATAGCAGACTGTTAAATTGCCTGAGGATATGAGATGTTATGAGGAGTATATATATATATATACATATGAATTGGGATTTGTTGGCCGGATTAAACATAGCTTTGGAACATCACCATGTTAAGAGGTATTGTATATCATCTGGAAATGGGCCATGTTTCATTCATGTATTTAATTACCGGAAGATACATGGAGATTTACGCATGAACAGACAAGAATGAAAAAAATAGGCGAGCGTCCGTGAGTTCAAAATTGGCAAACTGATTTCCAACGCAGGGATGTAACCAGGTTGATACCCTCTAGTCCCAGCCCCCTGGGATTGACTGGGGGATTGTTCAATCTGAAATCACCATGTAACGCCGCCTATCTTCATGACATCTCATACCTCATGTTAATAGGTACATCATCGAACTAAATGGGTCAGTTTCCAAAGCTATTTTGAATCGCCAGAGGATATACAATCCCTATCTTCAGGTCCATATGCTTCCTGGTGCTGGAGTATTTACCAGCATTGAAACCATAAAACACACAAATCTATCTATCTATCTATCTATCTATCTATCTATCTATCTATCTATCTATCTATCTATCTATCTATCTATCTATCTCTCTATATATATATATATACACATATAAATGTAGCATTCATGCATGGAGCATATCTTCCCCATTGAATCTCCAAAAGAATCCCCGAGTTGTTCATGCTAAAATCCCCTCATTTCATCCCTATCTCAGGCCTTAGACCTTCGTGGCATCGGCTCACGGGTTGCTGGGCCTGGGAAGATTGGGAAGGATTTTCCGTAGCGCTGAAAATCCACAGAAAATCCATAAAAGAAGAAAAACAATATACTGAGAACCATTAACCAACATTAACCAACGATTGTTATATGCATTGTTGATGATGATGGCGGTGGTGGTAGTACTAGTTGGTAAAGATATGTAAAGATAATTCACATAATATTAATGATAATAAAGTGGATGAACCAACGAATAGGTGATTTCTTGACGTTGTCAGCAGCAGTCAGGATATCAACTGTTTCAGGGAACAAACACTGGACAACCCGTGGAAAATTGGAAGCAGACACGTGGATTCAAGTTGTAGCAACAAAAAGGGGTGAGTTAAGCCAAGCCGCATTGTGAGGTGGGCATTCAGCAGTTTCTCTGCAAGTTTGCCAACCAGGTCAGCCATAAATTAAGGTTGCTATTCATGGCTGTGATGCTGTGATTGCCAAATAAAAAGTACATACTACATTCGGGGCCGGGGGGGGGAGTGCTGGATTTTGCAACAGTATGTTATACCTTAGATCCATTGCAGAGCGCAACGCGTGGGAGACGAGTTCCGCTCTGCCAGTGGCCACTTTGTAGATCATACAAAGCATAGATTTTGTCAAACCGCAACTCTCCGGAAAGTTGTTGTTTGCATTTCACAAGTTGGATATGTTTCAAAGACATTTAAAGATAAGGTGCCAAGAGTGCCGGGAGGACTTCCCAAATCGGCCATGCCATGCTTGGTAAATTCCCGCCATGCCAAGGCCTTGCGCGGCTATCAGCAGACTGGCTATGGGGTGGAGATCTTAGCACATCTCAGCACAGATGAAGAATGGGCCGTGTTCAATATTCTGGAGTACCTTCTGGTAAACTAACATAACCATGGAAAATCACAATTTTTAATGGGTAAATCAACTATAAATGACCATAAATGACCATTTTCCATAGCTATGTTAGTTACCAGAGAGTAGATTTAGAAGACCTTCAAGTAACCATCTCCAAGTTCAAGATTTGGATGATTTTCTGGCCTGGGGAACGGCGCAGATTCGCCATGTATTACAGATTTGTACATGAGATCTGCTCTGGGATTGATATTAATCATTGATGCTCATCCCACTTGGCTGCTGAAGTACATCGACAGTGACACGACACCATCATAAGAAGTCACCGGAACAAATCCCTTGTGGTATCTCTTTATACAAGTCATTTGTACTCGGTTTGGTCTACATCGACTCTTGAATGACATACTCTGGTTTGTGTTTATACATGTTTATACATGTTTATACGTGTTTATATGTCTTTACACGTGTTTATACCATGTTATACCTTGTTTTTATTAAGTCTATACAAAGTCCAATAGCCAACCAGATCCAATCAAAAAATGTGGATGATCATAAACAATACTCAGCTTTGGTCTGTATGGGTTTGTCTGAAAATAGGGCACCCCCCAAAACTAATGGCTAATCATCATGTTTCATAGCAAGTTGGTATATTAGTATATTCCATTCTTGGACACAGCCATATATCATGTTGCTCTTGATGTATCCCATGATATATCCCGTATAAATATGAAAAAAATCAAATATACATCATCATTATCACCTATGTTTGATGGTTCTAAGATGTTATAATATATATCATTATATATATATACAGGTATCTATCTTATAATTTTCATTCATCGATTTTCTTGGCACATGAAGACCATCCCAGCGTTACCAAGCTTCACCTCCGCCAGGTCGTGAGTGGCTTCGGCCCAGTCTTCGCCAGCTTTCCCAGCCTCAACCTCACCGTGGCCGTGCTCGTGCGAGGACCCGGGTGAACTCTCCATGGCGGTGACCGTGGCTTGAATTGAGGACTATTTGGAGGATCATCCCCGGCTAAGTCAAGGGCTTGATAAACTTACTGGTGCTTAGTAGGGAATGGGGGAATGGGATGATTATTGATGGTTATTATAGGTCATTCCCCCATTCTCTACTAAGCACCAGTAAGTAAATGTTGATAATCATAGTTAGGCCAGGAATTGAGGACTTACTAACCAGGGCTACTAGATCTACTAGCAGGGCTACTAGCCGGTGACGAAGTGGAATGATCCTCGAAGTATGAAATTGGAAGCCAGTTGAAGGGAGAAACGTCGGATTCAGAAATTCCACTGTATTCAGAAGGGATTGAACTCGGATTAAGAAACTCCACTGTATTCAGAAATTGCGTCTTCGAAATTCGAAAGAACTCCGAAACTCACAGCAATAGAACTGGTGATATCTGTTTGTTGCTTTATCGAGAATCATGGATAGAACCTACCAACCTCACCCGTATGCTCCATGTGTGGATCATTTCCCATCATTTATGGCCGAAATTTGTTTGGACGAATAAATTATAAAACTTGTGATAAACAGTACATGAGTTACAACTCGGAGATTTGGTATCATGGTTTGAACACATCTGTTTGTGAGAGATTCATGGATATCATCAAAGAAAACAACAAACACATCGCAACTGAGGGATTCACTAGTACAAGCCATTGTGAAGTTTATTAATTATGAACCACAAACTTATTAACCAATAACCATTAACTAATGGGAGGGGCCTGTTGTGAGCGGCAGAAAATTGCATTTGTTTGGTAAATCCTAAGTAAAAATAATCCAGATATGAACAGATTGCACTTTTAAGCACATACTTTCCACCCAACTATGTACAANAAAAAATCGACTTGGATTCATAGATTTTGGGTGATTGTATGCAAAAAATGCTGAACCCATATCCTAAGTGCACTTTGTTTGTTATATTTTGTTTCAATTGTTGCGGCATTTTTCGAAAAGTGCCAAACCTTCA